>JAHKKF010516028.1:0-33367 GCA_019740295.1 Labeo calbasu
GCACCATGTGTGTAACATCCAGCAGCTCCATGATGTCATTATAGAGGATTTGAAGAGGATCCCAGCAACAACCTGTGCAGCTCTGGTGAATTCCATGCGCAGAATGATTGAAGCAGTGCTGGATAACAATAGTTTGACACAAAATATTGACACTTTGGACACAGTTTTGACAAGTTCACTTAGGGTGTACTCGCTTTTGTTTCCAGCTGTTTTGACAATAACGGTTGTATGTTGAGTTATTTTTAGGGGACAGTAAATATATACTGCACATTGACTATTTATATATCCAAGTTTCATTTCTATAGTATTGTCCCTTGAGAAGATTGCTGAAATGTGAGGGGTGTACTTACTTTTGTGAGATACTGTGGATATATATACACACACACACACACACACACTTCCACATGTTCTACATTTCAAATGTTGATTATTAATACAGTCTAATGTTTTTAAAGTATAAAATGATTTTTCAAAAAATAACGTATAATGTGTAAAACATACAGTGAGAAAACTAATTCCCCCCCCCCATGTCATTCCATTTTATTACATTTATAACTGCATTTTTATGAAATGATTTGTTTTGTTTTTTTGCATGTATGGATTGCTTGGGTTGTTATCGACATTGAAAATTTCATGTCAACAGCACCTTTAGAAATATATTTTCTGAGAAAAATGGCGACATGTTCGATACTTATTTTACCCGCTGTGAATATAAAATATATGTTTTTGTTATTTAGAATTTATTTATATGTTTAATTATTTGTAAATACCCATTTCTATGATGCCATTTCAAATGTAGATGAATTTAATGCATTATTAAATGAAATGCATTATTAAAAACAATTCAGTTCAGGATTACAAATTCTGAATGATGCACAATCTTGACACACGCACATTGCGTTATTGCTTTGACTTACTTGTTTCTCGTACACTTCTAAAGTTCTGTTTATCATAAACCTGTACTTATTTTCAGTTTTTGGATCCTCATGCAAGATAACGTTCATCTCCATCAGAAAACAGTCAAAAAACTTATATGTGCAATTCTGCAGACAAACACAGAGTTCAGTTAGCACTGGGGTTTTTTTTTTCATGTTTCTTGCCATGCTAATAATAAATTGTGTAACTGAAATTCATTCACAGTTTGTGGACAACATTTTTTTATTTTGTAAAAAAATGATTTTTTTTAAGTGAGCTTACCTTGATGTCATCAGTGTTTGGTGTATACAAACTTGCATCAGACTGCTGGAAAATAAAACGTTAACAAATTAGGAATCTAGGTTTTAAGACAGCTAGGAAAAGAATGCAGATAACAGCAATTGTGAGAGAAAAGTAAGATTGAGACCGACTATGCACCCACTCCTTGAGTTGCACAACGTATCCAAATCTCAGATTTCATACTTACTTCAAATAAAAGCTTTGTCTCCTCGTCTTCGAGTGCTTTCTGAAGGTCTCGCAGTGCCTGCGCTTCATGACTTTCAGCCACAGGCAACAGAGCACTTAGACAGCTGAACACACACACAGAACACATAAAAACAACCATAATGTGGCATCAGTTCATGTAAAATGGTTTAGTAATGCTACACAATCCATTATAATGACTTCATCTCCATTACAAACCCATTTGCAATGTTGCCTGCGGATTCAACTAGTGTGGCGCTAATGTTGTCCAAGGAGCAACACCCAAACCAACAGCCTTTGTGTTGCATCCAAAAAAACTAGGATTGTATTCTCACAGGCACAACAGGCATATTCTATACAATTCATTAACCATTATTGACCCATGCTTTGATCCTAATCGACCCAAAAACATGAGTGTTTATGCAGAAACACAGACACAAGCATGCAGCACATGGCTCTGTTCCAAAACTTAGCAACTGCCATTGTTCTCTACAGTTCAGCTGATCTAAAACGGAACTTTGCGTTTGAATTATTTGGAACACTACACTACTGTTCTAAAGTTTGTGTTCAGTGAGACTCGTATGCTCAGCAAGGCTGCATTTATTTGCCCAAAAATACTGTAAAAACAGCAAAATTGTGAAATATTATTAACTTTTCAAATATCTGCTTTGTATTTGAATATATAGTAAAATGTAATTTATTCCTGTGACACAAAGCTGAATTTTCAGTATCATTACCTCAGTCTTCAGTGTCACATGATCCTTCAGAAATCGTTCTAATATGATGATTTGTCAAGAAACTGTTATTATTATTATTATTATAAATGTCTTTATTGTTACTTTTGATTAACTGAATAGATATATCTGCTGAAGACAAGTATTAAAAAATTGTAAAAATACACAGCACGCAAATGATGGGCAAAATAGTCATTATTTGAATTGACACTGTTGTGGTATTGAATGAATTTGAACTATTTACAATGCACATTTCTCGCATTTGGGAACAGTTTTTTGTCCACCAAGCTCCATGCAAAATATACTACAGCACTGCCTTCTTCATGAACAGCCTCTTTTTTTGGAACAGCGTTTACATTTCAGATTTGGAACAGAGCCAGTGTAACTCCACTATGCTAGTTTCGCTTGCAATGGAAATATAGATGAACTACATCAAGACATCAACAAATCAGTGTATACACAACCTTTTTTTTCCCCCGCAAACCTGTTTTTTTTTTTTACCACCATCTTGTGACCAAAGATCTCAACGTCACTGCGCTATCAGATTTAGGATTCAATTCTATCTGATCACGTTTAAGGTCACAATTCTCCACCCTGTTTATTGTGCGCAAACTGAAAAGGCTAAACAATGTTATACTGAACAGATAATAGTGTTGTTTGCTCCAGGCAGAGCGAGGCAGAGATTGATCCCGTAGCGGCTTCACATTACAAGCCGCGTCAGCGTCTCTTAACAGCGTGCATACTTAGCTAATGCACACTACAGTGGGGCAGCAGCAGATAAAAGGCCATTTAAATTGGACTTTTGAATCTCAGATGTGTCAGTTCATCTCGTGTAACACTAATTATTTTTTATGGATCATAACTATATTGGGGGAAGGGGTGCGGGCTACACGTCACATGGTGTGACGCTGTCACAAGGGCCGTATCTCAACAATTATAAACTCAAGATCTATAAAGAGTCAAAAGTCCAATTAGACAAATGTAAGAGTGCTAGAGTAAATAAAGTCAACTATATAATGAAGGCGGATATCAACTGATAGCTTGAGTTTAGTTGGGGGCAAGTTGTCACATGTTATATGTTGTAATATTATATAAATGACTCGTGGCCAAAACAATTTTTGCCTTTTATTTTTGCAGTTTCAAGAATTGTGTTGATGTTTCATACAGCTTATAATAGACCTATTTATTGGCAGGTTTCCATTGTGACAACTTACCCCATACAGTTTGTCAGCATGGCCTGCTATTGGGGAGCATCGTCACAAAATACAATAATAAGCTGTAAAAAAAATTATTTTTACAGTGTATTATTAACAAAGACATTTAAAGTGTGTTTTAAAAGAAAGTATTGTTTTAGTCTCTACAGTGAAAACAGATTCAAATAATCTTACACCAATGTTTTTTCAGTGTAGTAAATGTCGAATAGCTTTTTTGTAGTTGAAACTTTAATGTATGCATCTGATAAACAAATTGGCATTCAAATGAACCCTGAGAAATATTCAGTATTCAAAAAGGTGTGACAAACAACTCTAGACTTCCCTATACGGTTTCTTTCGATTGACATTGTAAAATATTGGAGTACGTTTTACAGTCTTTCAGTCAAAGTAAATCCTACACCATTTCCATTAAAGGGTTAGTTCACCCAAAAATGAAAATGAGCTCTGATTAACTCACCCTCAAGGCATCCTAGGTGTATGTGACTTTCTTCTTTTAGAGGAATCCAATCGGAGTTACATAAAACAATCAGGCAGCAGCTGTTTGCACTAAGTGAAAATAGCAATCAGATGCCATTTACAGTACAATAAGTGAAAACAGCGTATTTTCTTAGCAAGAGATGCTATTAACAGTAAGTGAAAAAAAATTAGATGCTATTTATACTATGTGCAAATAACAATGGGTTCTATTTACACTAAGTGCAAATAGCTATAGATTCTGTTTACACTATGTTAAAATAGCAGGATTTTCTGCTATTTATAATGCTTATTGCAAACAGACACAATTATCTGCACCTCAGTATTGTAGTACATTAAACCAGTATGCATTAATTATGTATTGAGTGTAAATTATAGTTTTAATTCAATTTAATTCAATTAAATGGATGCTGCCTTACTGGGACAATAAGCCCTTCCTACACCTACCTTAACCCGATACTTTTTTTTTTCAACTTTTCAATTATTTCCGTCATTTTTATTGAAAATAAATGCCTTCCTGATATGACACGAGATTCGAAAAAGGAGAAAAACGTTCGCCAGAGGGCAGATTCAAACCCGGGTCGATCACGTCAAAAAGAGTAGAGCACGTGCTTTATCCTCTGCGCCACTGGACTGGACTCGGCAGCCGTCTTTTGTAGTGTTGACTAGCCCCATAACAGTAGTGCGCAGAGTTAGTGTAAATAGCCTCTGCCAACAAGGCAGGCTATTTGCACTTAGTGTAAATAGACACATCCGTAAAAATTATCCTGGCTCTTCCAAGCTTTATAATGGCAGTGGGTGGGTGTTTCCGTTTAGTAGTCCAAAAGAAGTCCAATAAAGTGCATCTATCCATAATAAAAAGTGCTTCACACGGTTTCTGGGGAAGCCTGGAGCAGCTTACACATATGACATTTAGCACTAGCTAGAGAAAAGTGATTATAGATATTTTTCTTACAAAAATGTTTATTCAACCCCCAGATCCATGCAAGGCACTTTTTTTTAAATTATGGATGGGTGCGCTTTTTTTTTACTGTTGTACAGAAACACCCGCCCACCCCCATTATAAGGCTTGGAAGAGCTAGAATCATTTTTAATGTAACTCCGATTGGATTAGTCTAAAAGAAGAAAGACATATATACACCTAGGATGCCTTTAGGGTGAGTAAATCATGGGCTAATTTTCATTTTTGCATGAGCTAACCCTTTACGTGGACTTAATTATATTATATTAGGAGTTCATTCTTGACAATCAGTGGCCCAGTTTGGATGAAATCACCCTAGAGCTGGTTTTAGCAACATTGTAACTTTGTGCTAGATTTACACAGCAATCAGCAAAGGAAATAAGCAGTCTAATTTCTTAGATATACCTCAGAATTAAGATAGAATTCCAAACCTCTGAGTTCAACGGGCATTCCATGTGATTCTCAAAGCACCAAGGGTTACAAGCACATCTTCCAGTTCTCTGTAAAAGATCATACACTCCTTTAACATCTACGAAGGACAAAAACTCTGCAAAAATCCCACAGATGGAGAAGTGATTCTTTTTTATTTGTTAGAAAGACTGTGCAGTTCCAGGAATCAAAGTGCGCAGTCAGTGGAAACTAAAACAAAAGTATAGTTGCAGTGCTACATAATAGCAATTAAGATGCCAAGCACAACAAAGGCAAAAGAAAGACATAAAAAGTAAGTAACCATATAAATGATTTAAGATAGAAAATATATTTTGATTTAATTGCTGTATTGTGGAGTTCAAAGAGTGGCACACGCAATGTCTGGTGTCAGTATGCCAAATCCTTACAGAGGTACTGCCTCAGAATCCTTTTGGCAATATGCCATCAAATTTGTTGATTTCTTAAATGAAAACTGTTTGTTATATCAACACGAAATCCATACATTTTTGCCGGCGTAGTCTGAATATGCTCTGATTTGATTTTCAGGAAAATCAACCCCAAAAAAATATGTTTTCAAATAAAATCAAAATGATCAGCTGTGGCATAATTAGTATCAGTGTTCTCGTAAATGACCTAAAAAATCCACAAAGAACAGAATCGTGACAAAAGACCAAATTTATCAAAGGCTATAGTAGCATTTTTTTTTAAATATTACACGAAAATGGCATTTTCGCTTTTTTGGCCTAAAATTAAAATGGCCCAAAATATGAGCCAAAAATATATGCTGAACCACATCACCCAGCTCATGTACTGCTCACGCGCTGTGCATTTTTGGTTTCAGTTTTCAGCCAAGTGCAATTTTCACTTTTGGTTTAGGCCTAGAATTTTCATTTTGGTGTATCCCTTCATTTTACGGCAAAATTCACAATGGCTGATCCATAAAATTGCTGACGTGGGAAAATTGGGAAAACCGTCTTGGTACGTCGCACCGAATCTAAAGATCAGTCTTGTGATTTTTAGCCAAAACGTTCTGAAGTTACAAGCAAAAAGATATTTTTTTATATCTCCTGACCACTAGGTGGCACTGCTGTGCAGCTAACGTCAGGTCATGGTTTTCATAACACACCAAGTTTGGTCTGAATATGCTAAAGCGTGGCAGAGATATTGACTAATGTCCATTTTGGCATGCTTTGTCGTTAAATTCGTTCAATTGTTATGCGATAACAATTTGATGAATCAACTGGAATTCCATCAATTTTGTCAGCGAAGTCTGAAGATGATCTAGTTCGATTTTTGTGAAAATGAGGAGTTTGTCTTGTCTTGAGCCAAGGAATCAAGAAAAGTTGTTGAATTTTGTTTCTAGCCTTTATGGTTCAAAAGTTATTAGCATAAACATGAGTACTATAGACTGAAGTTGACGAAAACAACAACAGCTAATAGGTCATCAACTATTATCAACTATCAACTATTCTCTTTTAGTACTTCTTGGCACTAGACCGTACTTTTTGTTACCTTTATTCAGATTATTTCTGTTATCTTTGATAGACACATCAACATAACATACAATACGTAATAATGTAAAGTAATACAATATGTTTGAAATGTTAGTGAAAGTTAAGCGTATTCAAAAATGTTAGAGTAAAATTACAGTAACTAATCTGACAAGTTTGCAAGCATAACCGTGAATGGAACTGAAACTTGAATTGTTACAGGAAGCTTAAAAACTGGGATAATTACTAGTTTTGAACACTTAAGTACTACTACCAAATAAACAGTACAGGATTAGACAAATTTGCAATGTGCATAAGTATAGCCTACTAGGAGTAATATTAACCATGGATACTGGTTAAAGGAATATGCTAAGGTATTAAAATGGCTTCACAGATGAACAGAAATAAGTAGTGAGTAACATTTCAAGATCTAGCCAAACTGAAATCATGTTGTTTTGTAATTGATAGCAACTGATGCAACAAAGGATTATGTACATGAATACCAGTAAAAGTTGCATCTGAAAGGTAAAATTATTCTATGACAAATATACAGGCATATGACATTTTTTAAAGATTTATTTTGGCATTTTCGCATTTATTTTTAATAGGACAGTATAACAATGACAGGAAACGAAGTGGGAGAGAGAAAGGTCCACGAGCCGGGACTCGAACTCGGGACGCCCGGAGCGCAACATGTCGGCGCGCTGCCCACAAGGCTATCAGCGCCAACGACATATGAATGTTTACATATTTAATTGCCGGTATTATAGCTGACGATATGTCCTAATAGCAAACCTGTGAAGGCAGTGTACTGATTTCACTCAGTTACCTTATGATGAAAGCTTAGATATCTGAAATATATGTCTAATTTACGGAAATATTAAGTTTGATTACAATAAGTATTAAACTGGAACATAGTAACACTAGTAAAACATGCCACCCTCTCTGCCAATTCTCAGTGGCATTTTATACCAAAGGTCTTTTATCTTTTTACTTTAAAAAAAAGTCCATAAATCCCTCATTAACAAGCAGAAATTTATTTAAACGGCATCCATTTTTTTGCAACGTCATTGATAACTATTTAACTATCTAGAAACGCAAAATTAGATCAGTTGATCTTTTTGTTTGTTTATTGAGATAAGATTTTGTACGGTCATCCTAAAACACGAAAGGGGTCATCTTGCCCCGGAGGAATTTTACTCCGCTCCACTCTTTGAAATTGAACGATTTAACAACCATGCTTTTCGACATGTATTTACAACACGGTTCAGATCTATTATAGATACATATTTTGACATGTCACTCACATTGCGTCGTGCAAGAGCGACACTCTCAACCTGCTCTGACCAGCACATTTACTAACTCTTGTTCAGTGACATTAATGACAACAGGGACCAAAACATATGGGGAGTGCGTATTTGTTTCCTACCCGTGATTTTGGCTTGGCTGGCTTATTCCAAGATCCCACGATGAAGGCGAGGAAGAGGGTCATTAAAATCATCGAAAGCGAGATTGTTGGTAGGCCAACCACGACAGCTGCGTGAAGTTCACATGTTCTCGTTATGTAAAAGTCCTTGAAGTATGTCGTGGAGGTCCTAGTGATTGCTCCAGTTGGACATTAATCCATGAGTGCACTCTGCAGGCTTCTTCCTCTCGTCCTCCGTGCGCGCACTGATCAACTCTGCTACTGAAAACACTCACACACTCACAAACTCTCACACACCGCCCATGGAGCTCTTTCGCTTTGACAAGCGCAGCACGACTCCTCTTCCTTCTGTGTAACTCAGCAACATGTTTGTTTGGGGTGTTAAACACACAGTAATCTCGGATCCGTGAAGACGCCAGTTCATGGAAGCAGGAACGGAGGTTAGAAGTCCACTGACATGACAGGACCTTAGGATAAAGTTATTTAAGGACTTCTAATGAAATCGTACAAGTAAATTGTTAAATATTCACTCAGTCATTTCTAGAAAAAACTATTAACGGCAATTTGCAGAAATATACCTTAAAGACTAAATTCTGTCCTAAAAACTGAACTTGGAAAACCGTTTTTATTTTGCGTAGAGCGGGTCGCCCCTTCATGGCCTCTGCCACGAAGACGTCACGTGACCATCTGTCGCACTATTTACAATTAGTTAATACAATTCCGTTTACTAAACAAAAAAAAAAAATTAAGCTTGCTTTATTTAGCGCGTTTAGTTAATGCTAAAGCCCCTTTACAAAACCTAAACATAATATTATGAAATAATATATCAACAATAACAAACACTGAGGCTGAACACAAGAATGTCCATAATATGGATGTGTATGAGATGACCAAAAGAAATTAACAGTTTTGGTGCGAAGCTGCAGCAGTTAGTAAACTAACTTAACACTGACATCTGTTGGCCCTGAATCAAAGTCCATCTATCTACAGTTGAATTCAAACGTTTACATACACCTTGCAGAATCTACAAAATGTTAATTATTTTATCAAAATAAGAGGGATCATACAAAACGCATGTTATTTTTTATTAAGTACTGACCCGAATAAGATATTTCACATAAAAGATGTTCACATACGTTCGCATATTGTTGTTGTCTTGTTTTGTTTAGTGATAGTTGTTCATGAGTCTCTTGTTTGTCCTGAACAGTTAAACTGCCTGCTGTTCTTCAAAAAAATCCGTCAGGTCCCACAAATTGTTTGGTTTTTTAGCATCTTTGTGTATTTGAACCCTTTCAAAACCTTATTCTGTTCAAAAGTTTACACTCCTGGCTCTTAATGTAGACTTTGAAACTTCTGTAATAGTTGCATATGAGTCCCTCAGTTGTCCTCAGTGTGAAAAGATGGATGTCAAAATCATACATTCATTGTTGGAAAGGGTTTAAATAGACAAAAAAAATGTGAACTTGATGATTTTAGTTTCACAAACCCTTTCATTGTTCCTGTATTACTATGCTATTTCCTTTGAAATCAATAAAATTAATGGTAACACTTTACAGTAAGGTTTATTTAGTTAACACAAACTAAGAATGAACAATGCTTCTACAGAATTTTATTAAGCTTAATGTTAATTTCAACATTTACTAATGCATTATAAAAATCAAAAGTTGTTTGTTAACATTAGTTAATGCACTGTGAACTAACATGAACTAACAAAGAATGACTGTATTTGTATTAACTAACATTAACAAAGATGAATAAATCCTGTAATAAATGTATTGTTCATTGTTTGTTCATGTTAATTAATACATTAACTAATATTAACAAATGACACTAGTGCATAGGCGTCCTAAGAGCTGAGAAGCTGCGTCTGGTCCGCATTATTATCTAATGAACTCCTATTAAATAAATACACAAAACAGCTTTTAAAAACATTTCTTCAGATATATTTGAAATTCAAAAAGGTGACAAGTCAGACATTTACGCACACATTCATATCAATGCAGTGCAGAAAACCTTTAGCAAAAGGCCAAATATCTGACATGGTAAAGCTCATGTTTTTAGATGACACCTATATCTGAATTTCATCTATAAATTGCATTTTTATTGGGTCTTTCCGCTTGCTCCCAAACTCAGATTTGAAAGCGAGTCCTCCACCTCTGGATCATCTTCCTCCTCCTCATCATCGTCGTCTTCCTCCTCGTCCTCTTCATCATCATCTTCAAAGTCATCATCCTCCTCGATATCCTCCTCATCTTGGTATCCTCCTCCAGATTCCAGATTTTTCCAGTAGGAGCTGTATCCAGATGCACCATATCCATCTTCATCTGCACCAGTCTGCCTGCCAAATTTGTGTGTTCGTGCTGCAAGAACATCAATGAATGAGATTTGATGAGATGTTTTATTTTTATAAATATTCTTAGATTTTAGATTCATATTTCGATTTTAACTCTTTTTTTTTTTCTTCTCCTGAAAAAAAATTAGCATGTAAAATTAGTAACATGCTCATCATACCATAAACATGCTAGCAACATGCTAATCATGCTGGCAACTTCATAATCATGCTAGCAACATTCTAGTAATTTGCTAATCATGTTAGTAACAAGCTATTAAGATGCTAATTATACTAGAAACATGTTAGTAACGTTAACCACGCTAACAATTGCTAGTAACTTGCTAATTGTGTTAGTAACATGCTAATCATACTAACAACATGCTAATAATATGATAATCCTATTAGAGACATGTTAATCATGTTGACAACATGCTAATCATACTATAAACATGCTAGCAACATGCTAATCATGCTAGCAACATTCTAGTAATCTGCTAATCATGTTAGTAACAAGCTATTAACATGTTAATCACATTAGTAACATGCTAATCATACTACCAACATGCTAGTAACGTGATAGCAGCATGCTAATCATTCTAACAACATGCTAATATGATAATCATGCTAGAGACGCTAGATGCTAATCGTGTTGACAACATGCAAGTAATGTTAATCATTCTAGCAACATGCTAGTAACTTCATAATTATGCTAGCAAACATTCTAGTAATTTGCTAATCATGTTAGTAACAAGCAATTAACATGCTAATCATGCTAGCAACATGCTAATAACATGCTAATTATACTAGAAACATGTTAGTAACGTTAACCACGCTAACAATTGCTAGTAACTTGCTAATCATGTTAGTAACATGCTAATCATACTAACAACATGCTAAAAATATGATAATCGTATTAGAGACATGTTAATCATGTTGACAACATGCTAATCATACTATAAACATGCTAGCAGCATGCTAGTAACATGCTAATCATGCTACCAACATTCTAGTAATTTGCTAATCATGTTAATAACAAGCTATTAACATGCTAATCACCTTGGTAACATGCTAGTAACATGCTATTCATACTACCAACATGCTAGTAACTTGCTAACAATGCTAGAAACATGATAGCGACATGCTAATCATTCTAACAACATGCTAATAATATGATAATCATACTAGAGACATGCTAATTGTGTTGACAACATGCTAGTGATATGTTAAATCATGCTAGCAACATGCTAGTAACTTCATAATCATGCTAGCAACATGCTAGTAATTTGCTAATCATGGTAGTAACGTTAATCATGCCAACAACATGCTAGCAACAAGCTAGTTACATGTTAATTAGAAACATGCTAGTAACATGTTAATCATGCTAAAAATGTTAACAACATGCTAATTAGGCTATACACATGCTAGTAACTTGCTAATTATGCTAACAACATGCTAGTAACTTGCTAATCATGCTAGAATCATGCTGTTAACTAGTTTATCATGCTAACAACATGTTAGCAACAAGCTAGTTACATGCGAATTAGAAACATGCTAGTAACATATTAATCATGCTAAAAATGCTAACAACATGCTAATTATGCTAACAACATGCTAGTAACATGCTAACAACATTGCAATCAGCCTATAAAAATGCAAGCAACAAGCTAATGATGAAAAACATGCTAACAACATGTTAAATCATGTAAGCAATGTGCTAAATCATGATAGCAAATACAACTTTTATACTTTTACAAATGCTTCAAACTTTCAAGCTAGGCTTTCTCAAGCCAACTCAAAGTTTGTTCCCAAACTGTACTCATCTAGTTTAGTTTATTATTTTAGTACATTAAGTCAAACTAAATGAAAATGAGAAATGTTGCCCTGAAAACTAGCTGAAGTAAAATGTTCTATTTTTATTTCAGTTAATATTTATTTCAAGTAACAAATGTTTTTAACGGTTAAAAAAACTATTTGTATGTACTTTATTGGATATTATTATATATACTGAATCAAATGTCTCAAAATTTAGATGTCACAAAATTCAGATCAGGCAAGATGGACTGTAATATTAGATGGCGGACGGCACTCACTGGACATGCTGAGATCTTTGGTCTCCTGAGTTTCATGTCCACACTTCGGGCACGGAGGAGCCTTGCCTTTCTCCTGCTTGAACACTTTGCTTCGAGCGTGATCATCACAGAAGCACGCCTACAAAACCAGAATTTCAATCACAACTTGTCCGAACAATTTATGTATACAAAATCAGACTGATGAAAATCCTAACCTTGCATCGGAGACAAGAATGCTGACCGAGTCGATTACAAGATAAACCTGAAATTAGGACAAAAAAGTCATTCAAGTTGAGCATGTTATTGTAAAGAAAAACACTGACAAAAACCATAGGAAATGAGACAGACTTACACTTAAAAGTCTCTGCTTCCAGGACCTGACAGCTCGCCTGGTGTTCAAACTGATCATCCTCACACAGGAAGTTGTGGCAAAAAGAGCAGCGGAAAATGCGACCGCCTGTACAATGTACAACAACAACAGGATCTGATTGGTTTCTATAGCCAAATTAAAGCAGATCACAGCTATGGTAATCAATGCTGGGGAAAGTTACTTTTAAAAGTAATGCATTACGTTACTTTTGTGTTACTTTAAAAGAAAAAAAAAAAAAGAAAAAAGCTTATTTGTTTTTTAAAAAGAACAATATAGTTAAATATTCGGCAACTGTAATTGAGGCAATTGAGGAGAACTGTCAGTGAATACATGAGAAAACAAACCTGCGTCAGTTATTTGACAAAATAAAAGTAATGCATTGCTAGTTACTGGAAATAAAAATAATCAAATTACGTAACTTATTTAACTGACGGTAACTGTTTGTGTTGTAGTTGACTCTTTACCGTGTTCCCAAACACTGCGGTCGCACTCAATGCAGTCTGCTTCAGAAAGAGGGCAGGAGCAGGCATGGGTGCTCAAGCACTTCCTCCCATGGCAAACCCAGGCCTCACAGAAGTCACATATGGCCCCCTAAAGGAACAAACACTACTGCATTAAAAATACAGCCAGACATTCACAAAGACTCTTTTGTGTTTTCTAACAAGAGTTCAAATGACACGACAGTGTTTTGCAGTCCTTCCAAAGCTAATTTAAAGCACATGTAGACGCATTATGCCAGATTCTTCTACAGTAACAGGAAACAACGCTGACACAGCTCATATGCAGTGAGTTTTGGATTGTAAAAGGAATAATTTAACAACAATCCAAATTTTCCTGCTGCTTTTTAAAATCACGGGCGGCGTATCCAGTTTAGAGAACTTCCACTCAAAATAACTGAAACAAATCATTTCACTACAAACACTCCTTAATTAGTACATCATCCATCATGCTCTATTTTTCCGTCAGGAAAATTACATAATGCTTGTAATTCACTGGCATCAAGAATATCTGCAGCAAAATCTCTTTTCACTCCTCAAGCTGTGTCTTGTTTTCTATTTTCCATGTATTTCACTGTGTTAATAGAGAGAATGCATTTTTAAAGACAGCGCTTGTCTGTTTAGTAAGAGCACAAAATGGCTTTTCAGTCAGTACCGCTTTCTTTGCCATGACTTCGGTGAGGTAGTATACTTTCATGTGATTTATAAAGACAGGTGCTGTTACCATATATGGTTCATTGGAGGCATTTCTGAATGCAGATGACCACGATCGTGAACGAGCATGGTGCTTAAGAACGTGGGATTTATCAACAATGATTACTTACTGGTGTGCGTAAGAACCACGTGCGCACGTTTGATAAATACAGATTTTTTTTGTACGTACACACATTCAAAATTTAATTCGTAAGACAAAATATAGATTCTTTTCTGTTGATAAATGAGGGCCAAGTTTTTTTCCCTAAATCCTCATTTAGAATTACACTTTAAACATGTAGTTTTCTTCCCTTTTTCACTTTCAGTTCTTGTAAACTGTTTACTGGAATATTTATAATATTCAATATTAGTCATGAATACTATAATAACATAGAGCTGGGAAATACAACACTGATCTGTCAAAATGAGGGAAAGCACTTTGAAATATCTAGAAATATTCCAGCTAATGATGAAAGCAGAGTTTGGGTAGATAACTTACAAATTGTAATCTGTTACTGATTCCAAATTACATGACAAAAATTGTAGTTATTAACATAATCCATTACATTACACATTTTAGGTCAGACTACATTTAGATTACCTAACTTGTTTATCACATTGATTTATATAGGATAATCTTGTACAATATTGATAGAAAAAATACAAAGGTAAGAAAATATATTCTGTTTGTTGTTATTAACAGCATGAAGCACACTAAACATGACACGTCAAGGTTTCCTAAACTAGTGTTTGTTAACTGCAGGGGGTTTATGAGTTAAAAGCTAATCATTAATTAAATCATAAAAACATTAAATTAGAATAAATCATTTTACAATCAATCAATCAAAATAAAAAAACATTCTAAATATGAAATATTTTATTAGTTTAACTGCATGTAATGTGACCATAACTAATGTCAGAGAGCCAATGAACATGCAAATGGTTTACTTAATTATTAAAAGATTTATTTTAAAATCTTAGGGTTACTGAGAAAATGTATATATATATATATATATTTATATATTTTTGCATTTTAATGCGTTTGAAAGACCTTCAAAAGACACAGAAATACCTGGTTAAATAACCTACAGAGTGATAATTCAAATAAAAATCAATGTGCTCATCAGTAGTTGATGCAATTTTTAAACCCGAAATGATTTTTGTAAATCCAGCGGTCAAACGCTGCGTCACCACCTGACTTGTGTGAATGTTCACAAAACTCGAAGACTTTCTGTCTTGTATGAATGTATATAAGCAGTAGGCTATTTTAAATATGAACATTTAAAAGATGAAATAGGAAATGGGGAGAATCAATAAATTATGAATAATTTACTTCTATTGTGTGAAAAATGTGTAATCATGTAGTCTGATTATGAGTATTTTAAAATGTCATTTAATTTAATAACAAGTACTTTATCTTTGAAATCTGATTGCGTAATCTAGATCACATGAGGTCAGTTACTATGAGATTGCTTATAGACTTACATATTTATACAGTAATACACTAACATGGTCATAGAATTGCTGCCGAAGGCTCCTTTGCTTAGCTTTTAGGGTTATTCATGTCTCACTGTTCCTAGTTTTTGCAAATGATTTTTATTGCATTCTTAGAGCAAACTTATAAACAAGTTTCTTGGCAGGTGCTCACTGTTTACAGTTTAATGGAAAATTTCCACAAAACATCATGCAGTGCAAGAAAAACCATGGTTAACTGTACAACTCGTAGCCACTACAGTCATCAGAACCTAATGTGCGATGACAAACACAAATCATGTCTTCCGTTATAAAGATGATTGTAATTGACTCAAACTGAATATGAATCATGTAAGAATGTTACTTGGATTGGAATGTTTTGTGCTATCTATTAGCTTTCCAAGCTTCTCAAAGACAGCTGCTGCTTGGATTTCCATCCCAAAAACAGCTGTTTTTTCCATAATGGGTATAAAATGACAAACAATGTTTGTACTTACCACCATGCCCATTCCAGTGCTGTGAACGCCAGGATGTTTTATGACACAGTCTGAAGCCTTCATACACTTAGTTTTGCCTTTGAATCGAGAAAAATAACAGAATAAATATACCAAATGTGACCCTGGACCACAAAACCAGTCATAAGGGTCCAATTTTCAAAATTGAGCTATGAATAAATAAGCTTTCCAATGACGTATGGTTTGTTATGATAGGACAATATTTGGCTGAGATACAACTATTTGTATATATGTGATCTATGGGTGCAAAAAAATCTAAATATTGAAAAAAATCACCTTTAAAGTTGTCCAGGCCTAGTCTCAGACTAAAATGTAAGCTGTTTAAACTGAAAGAAACGTGACTGATCTTAAAATATATCAGTGCTTTTGTTTTGTCTTAAGATGCACACCAGTCATTTTTTTTTTATAATAATTATTTAAATGTCCTAACTGCACTATCTAAGCCCTGTCTGTGAAACCAATGCCTAAAACTTCTTAATATCCTAAAAATGTAGTACTTCTCTAAAATCTAGTACGTGATTCATCTCTGTCCGGTGTCTTTTTATTTTGATACAATGGCATTTTACCCACAAGTTCACCTCCCTTTGGGTACTTAAAGGGATCATATTATACTTTTTTATTTACTCTATGGTCTGCCAGATAGGGATGGCTTGAAACCCTAATTTTGGCTTCAGTACGATACCAGAACATAATACCTCGGTATCGATACAAAATCGATACCATAGGTGACAAATAACCGGCCTCAAAAAGATAAGTGAATTGAAAACAATTTAGTAAGTGATGTTAACATACTAAAAAGTTATTAGTTCATTTATCATTTATAACTAATTATTGACCTAGATTAATAAGTGCTGTAATACTGTTAGGTCAGCTTACCTAATGAATTTTAACAAAGGTTGCTTTATTGTCAAATATTTTTCTAACATTCAGAGTATTTAAAATCATGTTATGACCTCTGTTTCTCTCTCTGATTGTTTTCAGATTTCAGACTCAGACAGCCAAAGAAAAAGCATTATATAATCTCTCTCACAGCTGCTTCATATTAGCGGTCGGCGGCGTGGCAGAACCATTCCCTTTATATTACTGATGCTAAAATTAATATAGCAAAACTCCTGCTTCCTTCAAATCCAACTGATTGTTTGTAATGCAAGTGCAAATATTATGTGACCAAAACTAAAATGGTTGTAGCATTTCACACACGCACATTTGAGCTTTCGTGTTTACTCTGTATCATATCTTATCTGCGTTGATCAGTTGGCGGACAGTAGTGAAGTATTTTTACTCTGCTTTAAAAATACTTTTCAAGTGCCTGTACTTTATCACTGTTTTTCTTTAGAAAACTTTACTTCACAACATTCCACAGCATAATACATTTTACTGAACTACGTTTCATATTAAATATCACTTGATACTTAATTACATTAGAAATCTACTACTTGATCTGGTCTCTGATCTGTTGTGAATAATAGTTCATTAAAACTGAATTGAATCAGGATGAGCAAGTGACAAATCCTTGGCAAGATTTGATGTGTTGCCTCCTGTGGCAACACAGGATTTATAGCAAAGCTTGCATACAGGTGCAGTAAGGTCAGTTCGTTCACCTTTATCATCTGTTTTGTATGCAAAGTAACGCCATATTTCACTTCTACTGTTGTCTTAAACCGATTTCATCTGTTTGATGATCTATCGCGTTGTTCTGTTGTCACGTTTACCCGTTTCGCAGCAATTTGGGAAACACTACAGGCACTGCCTACAGGTGAACTTCGGAACAGCAGCTTATGAAATACCGAACTGGGCAAAATGATACCGAACCATTTCAAATGTAATAAATGCCAGTATTTTTTTTCACACATCCCTACTGCCAGAATAAACATGTTAAGATAATTTACCCACCCTTGTCATCCAAGATGTTCATGTCTTTCTTCCTTCAGTCGTAAAGAAATTATGTTTCTTCAGGAAAACATACCAAAATTTGTCTCCATATAGTGGACTTATATGGTGCTTCCGAGTTTGAGCTTCCAAAATGCACTTTCAATGCAGCTTCAAAAGGCTCTAAACGAAGAATGGTTTTATCTTGAAAATGATCGGTTATGTTCTGAAAAAAAGGTACAACTTGTATACTTTTTAACCTTAAACGCTCATCTTGTCTAGCTCTGCGTGAACCCTGTGTAATCCGGGTCAATACAGTTAGGGTATGTCGAAAAACTCCCATCTCATTTTCTCCTCCAACTTCAAAATCGTCCTACATCGCTGCGGATGTACCGACCCAGTGTTTACAAAGTGAACGTGCAAAGAAGATCACATTACACACCCTTTACAAAAAAAGGTAAAACAGCAATGTAGGATGATTTTGAAGTTGGAGGAGAAAATGAGACGGGAGTTTTTAGACATGCCCTAACTATCTTGAACTGGAATACACAGAGTTTGAATGCACATCCCAGAGAATAGGCAAGACGAGCATTTGAGGTTAAAAAGTATATCAATTGTTTTTTTTTTTTGATAAACCCTTCTTCCTCGTCTGGGATCGTTTAGAGCCCTTTGAAGCTGCATTAAAACTGCAATTTGGAAGTTCAAACTCGCGGGCACCATAGAAGTCCACTACATGGAGACAAATTCTGGTATGTTTTCCTCAAGAAACATAATTTCTTCATGACTGAACAGAAAAAGACATGAACATCTTGGGTGACAAGGGGGTGAGTAAATTATCTGTAAATTTCTGTTCTAGAAGTAAACAACTTCTTTAATGTCAGTACATTTTATGCACTGTGCCTTTAAGAAATGGCCTTCCGTGTGTAAAATAAACAGCAGCGCTCTGTTCCCGGGCTGCAGATTTGATTATATTCTTATCATTAGTTATCTGTTTTTAAGAGCAAAATGTTATCTTTATTGGACAAGCCAGGTTTCAGAACACTAGACAGACATCTAATATCAGATTGAGTGACACGCAGGTTACTTCCCAGAAAAACAGACTCTGTCTGGGGGGAAATGATGAGGGTCAGTTATGAGAGTGGAGGGAGTGTTGAGGTTCAAAAGAAGGAAGTTCAACTCACCACACTGCGCACACATGGGAAGTTTTTGCACTGAAGAGCAGAAATAACAGAACGCCCTGTTCTTTTGTCGTCTGGCAAGAGAAAATAGTTACATGGAATGTTATGGAAAGGTACAAGGTAATGTAATAATTCAGAATGCAAAAATTAAAAGTATAATTACCTTTGACACTTGTCACATTCCTAAAAAGGAGAAAAAAAGGTTAGGTCTGTGCATTAATGTACCAACTAAAAAAGCAGCTTGCAGCAAAAATGCTAAGAAACATGCTCGTACCAAAATGTTGATATATATTCACATATTATTTAAAATAAACGCTTTCTATGTGACTATATTTAAAATGTAAATTAAATTTAAATAATTGATTTCAAAGCTGAATTTTTAGCATCATTACTCCAGTCTTCAGTGTCACATGATCCTTCAAAAATCATTCTAATATTCTGATTTGCTGCTCAAAACATTTATTATTATGTTGAAAACAGCTGAATAGAATTTTTTCAGGTTTCTTTGATGAATAGAAAGTTTAGAAGAACAGCATTTATCTGAAATAGGAATCTTTTGTAACATTATACATGTCTTTATCTCATATACACTGCCCTCTAAAAGTCTGGAAACACCCCTGTGTGGGTTTTGGACGATATCAGCATAAATCCTTATTTTTTTGGTGCAAATACATTAAAGTAACTTGACATTATCATTGAAGACGAGCAATAATACTTTTCATTTTGATTACATAATAATGGCAATATACACATATCAGACATGCCCCTTTGCCAGCTTTGATGCCTGGTTACTGGTTTAAACTTGGCCCAGGTTTTTAAAGGATTTTTGGGTCAGCACACCTTAATAGCTTCAACAATTTATTGCCAATTAAGTTTAGAGTACAATGAATTTAGGCCCAGATTATGCAGAGCAGTAATGGCTGCTAATGGTGGATATTTTGATGAATCAAAAATTTAAGGTTTTTTTTATGTATAAACTGTTTATGTAATAAAATGTGTTTTCATAGTTTGTGTTGTCCCTTATCAGTGCAAAAATTTTCACAAATTAATAAGGATTCATGCCAATATTGTCCAAAACCCCACTTTTCTAGGGCGTTTCCAAACTTTTGGAGGGCAGTGTATACATATATGCAATAAGTTACATTTTAATTACAAATAGTAAAAATATTTCACAATTTTACTGTTTTTGCTGTACTTTGGAAGCAAATAAATGGAGGTTTGGTGAGCAGAAGAGACTTCTTTAAAAAAAACATTAAAAATCATACTGTTTAAAAACTTTTGACTGGTGGTCGTGTATATCATTATTAAAGTAATTCTTCAATAAATTACATTTTTACAGTATGAAGGCTTTTGATGACTCTTACCATGGATGAATTGCATGGATGTTTGGCCACATCAACAGTCTCTCTATTGGCTCGAATCTGTTTCTCTCGCTCTTTTCGGCTCTCAGCCTTCTTACGAGCGCCAGTCTTTTTCTTAGGCATCTTTCACCTGCAAAATCACACAGACAGAACACAAATCTGTGACACATGTAATCGATTCAACCGATAAAACACGTTGCGATTTCCAGTTGACAGAGTATGACTCCGCGCTGCTTTCCGCTAATTTCCACTCAACTTACATGAGTTCATTAACGACTTTTATAAACGTCTCAGCTTAACGGTTACTTTTACAAAAACTTCTGGTTTTGTTTACAGCTCAACAACACATAATCGAGCACGTCTGTCATATAAAACATACCCTGATAAAAGGTTTAATCGCGTAGAAAACTGGTAGTTGATCACAGCTGATCCCGGTGCGTGTGTAACAATAAATCGTTCCGGAAGGAACGTAACTGACGCTGTTATCAGTTCCACAAACTTTTACTACCAGGTGTCTTTTGCTTGTTGGAACTGATTAGATTGCAATCTAATACAGTTCAATTTTATTAAAAATATCTACATATATTAAAAGCCATACATATTTTGATTTAAAACAATTACTGGAGCTGTAGTCCCACTCCATCACAGAGGAGGGCAACGCACATGTTCTGCGCTGTCCTTAACGGAACGGTTGCCAGATCTTCTACCAAATCGCTTCATTAAGTTTTAACATTGCCTGTTTTCGATATGTGATGATTTGTAATAAATAAAAAAGGTGAGTCATTAACTATTGTATATATTCTACTCTAAAAAATATTAATAAAACGATTTTTAAATTAAAATCACGCAGTAAATCTAAAACAAAAAAAAACGTATATAGCTAAAGACTGCTAAAGCTTCTAAAGACTGTGCGTGTGTGTATATATATAATATGTGTATATTTTAGTATTCTTCAACAACTACATTTTTCCTCTACAGTCTGTGCTAGGTAACGATACCTGGCAACCTTCGGATCCAGCACCGTCACAACAAGCGCAAATGCTGCTGGGTGACTCGACATGATGGTGGACTGCATCTATAAGCCACTTTTAAAGGACGATGGCGATGGACAGGTAGATCTTTCGCTCTGAGTGCGCTCTATTGGTGTTGTGGGGTTGCCAAGTGATGCCGTTTTAAGGATCATAATCATATACTAAGAAAGGGGCTGGATAAAGACATTCCCCAGCGTGAAAACAGTTAGTTTGGGATCATTTGTGAAAACATGGCAATGTCCCTAACCCAAGCCTGTCGGAGTCTTGCTCTGTCTACATGGCTGCTGTCGTTTTGCTTTGTGCATTTGCTGTGTCTGGACTTCACAGTGGCAGAGAAGGAGGAATGGTACACTGCCTTTGTCAACATCACCTACCTGGATCCAGTGACATCTGAAATTAAGACAGACAAGAGTGAATGTGGCAGATATGGGGAGCACTCACCTAAAAGGGATGCCAGGGGCTTTGTGTTTATGCCATCTCTTCTGCAGGACAGACAGGCGTGTGACAGCAACACTAAATTCCCCCTTCCCCATCCCAACATCCCATGGATAGCACTGATAGCCAGAGGAAACTGCACCTACAGGGAAAAGATCAGACATGCTGCTGCTCTCAATGCCTCCGCTGTGGTCATTTTTAATATGGGCACCAGCAACTCCAATGAGACCATTACTATGCCACATCACGGTAAGAGAAGACACTTTACTTGTGCATTTGCTCAGTGCAAGCTGTGCAAGTTTATAATAATTCTGTCATCATTTGCTCATCTTCAAGTTGGTCCAAACCTGCATGAGTTTCTTTCTTCTGCTGAACACAACAGAAGATATTTTGAAGAATGTGCATAACCAAATGGTAGCCATTGACTTTATAATATGCAAATCAGGGCTACCAGCACCTGTTTGGATGCATTGGTTGCCAGCATTCTTCAAAATAGTCAACAGAGGAAAGAAATACAAGTTTGGAACAATTTGAGAGTCAGTAAACTCTAAAGAAACGTTTATCGAAGGTCATTTGTGTGAATAAATAATGACTGAATTGCTTTTTTGGATGAACTATTCCTTTAATGTATAACAAGGAAATCACATCAAGTGCACTAATATGTGATTAGGACCAGTGATCCATATTGTGTGCTTTAAGCTTGACCAGTTTGTTTGGACTATTAATAGTTAACGTCTATCATGCACTGTATCCTGATGTGGAAAAACCTGCTGAACTTATAAGATTTGCATGATCTGTTATTCTATTTACATACTTTGCAAAGATTGCATTAATGTTTTCATAGTGCATTATATATCACGCTAAAATCAAAAAGAAAAAAAAAAAAATGTGGTTACAATTTACAGTAAGGTTCCATTCGTTACTTTATTTATTGGACAAGGAATATTATTGCACAATAATGACATTCCCAACATCCCACTTTCCCGCACGGACTTTCCAAACTTTTCTCATATTCATATGATTCATTTAATACAAGAAAAGAAACGTACTGACGTTATTGCACATTTCAGTGATTGTTATCTTGACTCACATCATCTGAGGTAACTAAGTATGATGTTTGTTTCTTGATTTACGACATGATTACTCAATGTGTTTGCATTCACTGCAAGTTTCTTCATGTTTGTGTTGTGATTTCTCAATGGATGATTTTTACAAACATGTACAGGTCATTATATTTTGTCAAGTGAGGCCTGTTTTGGGAACATTTGTGTATTATTAAAATTATTATGATTGATATTATTATCATGACAGTTAAGCTCGTGTTCTCCCAAATTCATATACATTCAAGATGTAGATGAGTTTGTTTCTTTATCAGATTTGGTGAAATGTAGCATTACATCACTTGCTCACCAATGGATCCTCTGCAGTGAATGGGTGCCGTCAGAATGAGTGTCCAAACAGCTGATAAAAACATCACAATAATCCACAAGTAGTCCACACCACTCCAGTCCATCAATAAACATCTTGTAAAGCAAAAAGCTGCATGTTTGTAAGAAACAAATCCATTATTTAGATGTTTTTAACATCAAACCATTGTTTCTGGCTAAAATATGACTCCTTTATCCATAACAGATTTTTTTTAGGTGAAATCAGAAGAAAAATGTGCACAGATCAAGCACTGTTTACAAGCAAAACCAGTCCAAAACAGATCTAAACAAATGGATTCTGATGCGAGAGAACAACAGGAAATTGACTTTTTCACTGAACCAAGCGTTAGTATGGATTGTGAACACATATTTGAGCCAGAAGCAATGGTTTAAAGTTAAAAGGCGTTAATCATGGATTTGTTTCTTACAAACACACAGCTTTCACTTGGCAAGATGTTAACTGATGGACTGGAGTGGTGTGGATTACTTGTGGATTATTGTGATGTTTTTTTCAGCTGTTTGGATGGCACCCATTCACTGCAGAGGATCAGACACATGCTGAGCAAGTGATGTAATGCTACATTTCACCAAATCAGTTCCCATGAAGAAACAAATTAATCTACATGTTGGATGGCCTGAGGGTGAGTGAATTTTAATTCACGGGCAAGTTATTCCTTTTAACATGTTCTCAAAGATCTTGTCTGTGCGTGTTGCAGTTTGCTAACATTAGTAGTGGGAGTTGTAAGATTGCTCAAACCATTTCAACCACAAGAATCTCTCCTGCATTTTGAAGAAGTCATGCTCTTGTGTCTGATCAAGAGTCTCTGTTGTTCTGTCTGTCTCTCTCACTTCCCTACCAATTTTTTTGGTCTTTTGACCCTTTGTTTCATGAATTCTTTGCGGTTTTTGGGTGTCAGTCGTTCAGTTCGTCCATTCAGCATGGCATGAGCAGCGGTACCAAGACTAAATATTCGGTAGTCAACAATATTCATAATATGCAATACCAGGTTTACAAGGTCAGGAAGAAATTCTTAGGAATCTTTAGAAACAATATTAGAGGGAAGTCTTTCGAAATTGCTTGAAGGTGGTGGGTTGATGCCAAGTAGTTGCAAAAACCCCCTTTTGGGCATAGCCTGAAATTATTTACTCAACTTGAAGTTGTTCCAAACCTGTATAAAGTTCAGTTGAACAATGGGGTCAATGGCTACAATCAACTGTTTGGTTTCCAATATTCTTCAAAATGTCTTATTTTTGTGTTCAACAGAAGAAAGAAACTCTGCTGAACACAGAAATAAGATATTTTGAAGAATGTTATTAGCCAAACAGTTGCTGGTAGCCATTGACTTCCATAGTATTTATTTCCATACTATGGAAGTCAGTGGGTACCGTCAATTGTTTGGTCACCAACATTCTTCAAAATATTCTCTTTTGTGTTCAACAAAGTTTCTTTTTTATTTGTTGAGCACAAAAATTAGATATTTTGAAGAATGTTGGAAACCAGTTTCTGGTAGCCATTGACTTCAGTAGTTGTTTTTTTCCATACAATGGAAGTCAGTGGGTACCATCAATTGTTTGGTCACCAACATTCTTCAGAATATTCACTTTTGTGTTTAACAGTTTTTTAATCTGTTGAACACAGAAATAAGATATTTTGAAGAATGTTATTAGCCAAACAGTTGCTGGTAGCCATTGACTTCAGTAGTTGTTTTTTTCCATACAGTGGAAGTCAGTGGGTACCGTCAATTGTTTGGTCACCAACATTCTTTAAAATATTCTCTTTTGTGTTCAACAGAGTTTCTTTCTTCTGTTGAACACAGAAATAAGATATTTTGAAGAATGTTATTAACCAAACAGTTGCTGGTAGCCGTTGACGTCCATAGTATTTGTTTCCATACTATGGAAGTCAGTGGGTACCGTCAATTGTTTGGTTACCAACATTCTTCAAAATATTCTCTTTTGTGTTCAACTGAACTTTATACAAGTTTGGAATACTTGAGTAAATAATAACAGAATGTTCATTTTTGGGTAAACTATCCATTTAATGTCTCTCTTTAGCCTCTAAAATGTTCATTAGGGTTCAAGTGGCTCAGAGTTTGAAATTTGCTTGAATATTCATTAAGAGTTTTGACCTTTGACCTGATGCTGTCATGTTGTTATTGATGAAGGTCCTTAAGTGTGTTTAACATTAATCACACTCTTCTGAATCCTGAACTCTAAAGTA
The DNA here is from genome assembly GCA_019740295.1 of Labeo calbasu. Classification (NCBI taxonomy): domain Eukaryota; kingdom Metazoa; phylum Chordata; class Actinopteri; order Cypriniformes; family Cyprinidae; genus Labeo; species Labeo calbasu. The sequence continues at coordinate 25,598 of JAHKKF010516028.1, forward strand.
ATTCATCTCTCAACAACAGTGTTGTTGTTGAGGAAATCATAGTTTAGAAACAGTGCTGCTGTAAGAAACTCGCTAGAAGTGTGTCAAAGTTCAACATGTCTGAATGTACTCAAATTCCTCCACTCAGTCGTAAGATGTTAATGTTTATCATGCTTCTTACCAGCTCAAATACACCACATGGCTGCTTTACAGCTCGATGATAAACATTACATGATGAAAAACTGCCCCTCTTGAAATGAGCAACAACACAGGAAATAGTTTACAGGCAAAATCAATAAAAGTAGGTTTAACTGAAACATTAACTGTTATGAAATGTTAGTGCAGTTTTACAAATTATTTATATGTAGTTATTAAATATGTTACAAAAAGTTTGATTACTCTATTAACAGACAGACTTATTGATTGTGATTGATTGATTCATAATGTAGAATTAGTTGTAGTATGTATCTATTATTATTTTTTATTTATTGTAATTTATTTGTTTATTTATTTTCATTATTTTTATTTAAATTTGTAATTTTTATTTTGACTTTTAATTTTCAAGAAGGGCATTTTTAAAATATTACAATTCACCTACATGTACCTGCTTTTAAACGAAGCCTGATTTAATCAGTGTTATTGTTAAAACTAAAATTATTAAACATTTTTTAACTTAAATAAAATAAAATATAAATAAAAAAATTAAAAAACTAAAAAATTAAAAATAAATAAATAAAAATTAAATGTGGTTATGGCAACCAACTGAAAAAAAAAATTAATGTTGAAGTACTAAGGTGACGACAACTAAAACAGAAATAAAAATAACAAAGCTAAATGGAATAAAAAAAAGTGATACACATAAAAGCCTTAAGCTAAAATTAAAACTGAAAATATATAAAATAAATATCAACTTAAAATTAGGGGTTGATCGATATGTGTTTTTTCAGCGCAGATGCCGATTATTACAGATCAAGTAGACCGATAACCGATATTTTGAACCAACAGAAATATAAATGCGTGGTATAAAAATGAAAATCAATATTAAAATTAAGAATATCAAGGGGTCTGTCAAAAACTTTCTTTAAATGTTTTTAAATGATGTTATTGACAAATCGGTTTTGAAAATGACCAATACCGATAACTGTTAGTGTTTAATATCGGTGCTGATAATCACTTGAAAATATCAGTTATTCAACATCACGTATTAGTATTAAGAAATGCACTTAATGAAATTCATTTTGTTTTATTAATTTATTTAGTGTCTTCTTTTCTGTGACTGACTGAAGCAGAATCCACCCAAATGTATGCATGTGTTGTTAATGGTATCAGTATAAAGGAAGGTGTGACTGGCCAGTGAGTTTTTCTCTGTATTTAATGACATCGGGTTTGCAGATCAGTTCTGGAAATGCAAGCGAAGGCTTTTACAGAGATAACTAGAGATCAAATGACTCAAGCAGAGTCTAGTGTAGAGCTTAGCTAGATTTGACACTGAATGACAAAGTGCAAAATGCTATGACTCACTGTCTGTGTGTTTTTACATTGGTCAATAAAAGGTGTGTCACCTGTGTGAATCATTTGAGATTTGAACCCATTGTCATTGGTTTAGGTACCGGCGATGTGGTAGCAATCATGATTCCTGAGCCCAAAGGTCGTGAGATCATGGCCCTGCTGGAGAAGAACATAACCGTGGCCATGCACATCACCATCGGCACACGCAACCTGCAGAAATACGTCAGCCGCACATCGGTGGTGTTCGTCTCCATCTCCTTCATCATCCTGATGATCATCTCTCTGGCCTGGCTGGTCTTCTACTACATCCAGCGCTTCCGCTACGCAAACGCACGAGACCGCAACCAGGTGCTGTACGATCACGCTTTTTTACACAACATGCATTAAGAAAACAAAGTGGGTCGAATTTGATTTAAAGGGGTCATCGGATGCAAAGTTCACTTTTACATGTTGTTTGAACATTAATATTTGTTGGCAGGGATGTAAGTTAGACAAAAATATCTCCAATTAAGCAATTGAAGTGTTGTGTTACTGGATGTGATAATAATGAACGTAGTGGTCGTCATTTACTTCCGACATCTGAGCCGCTGAAGATGCAATGGATTACGTTTGTTTGTGAAGGGAAATGCGCCTCCCGATCTACATAAATGCGTCTATGTTCGCGCGAATCATTCGTGATCCAGCTTCACCTACAGCAGAAGAGAGTATAAGGGGTTTTTTTTATGAATCTTTGCGATCGCCTTTCCTAATAACGTGCTAGTTAGCTTTAGTTGGCTAAAGTAAACAGGCTCGTCACTCCACAGAGAGAAGAGAGGGGCGGGGCGAGCAGAGCTCGTTAACATTTAAAGCAACCTCGACCAGAACAGGATGAATTTTGCAGAGCTGATTTTTGACAAGGTAAAAAGTGTGTTGTTTTACACTACCATTGAGAATTTTTAACCAAAGTATATTGTAGACTTTTCATTAAGACCCTAAAGAATCATATCAACTTGTGGAACATGGGCATCCGATGACCCCTTTAAAGGATTAGTTCACACCTGAATTAAAATTTTCTGATAATTTACTCACCCCCATGTCATCCAGGATGTTCATGTCTTTCTTTGTTTAGTCGAAAAAAAGGTTTTCGAGGAAAACGTTCCAGGATTTTTCTCCATAGGGAACTTCAATGACTCCAATTTGCAGTTCCCATGCAGCTTCAAAGGGCTCTACACAATCCCAGCCGAGGAATAAGTGTCTTATTTAGCAAAACTATCAGTCGTTTTCTAAAAAAAAAAAAATACAAGTTTATATACTTTTTAACCACAAATGCTTGTCTTGCACTAGTTTGACCTCACGCATTACGTAATCACGTTGAAAAGAGTTTATGCACAGTTAGTTCTTTGTGTACCTTTTTAATGTGACTACATAATGCATGAAGTTGAGCTAGTGCAAGACGAGCATTTGTGGTTAAAAAGTATATGCATTTGTATTTAAAAAAAAAAAATGACAGATCGTTTCACTAGATAAGACCCTTATTCCTCAGCTGGGATCGTGTAGAGCCCTTAAAAGCAGCTAAGTTTGGACCTTCAACCTGTTGATCCCCACTGAAGTTCACTATATGGAGAAAAATCCTGGAATGTTTTCCTCAAAAACCTACATTCTTTGGGACTGAAGAAAGAAAGACATGAACATCTTGGATGACATTGGCTTAGTAAATTATGAGGAATTCTTTTATTCTGGAAGTGAACTAAGCCTTAAATGCTTGTTTAAAATCTGAAAATTCAGTGCTGCATGTTTCATGTGTTTTGCAGAGGCGATTGGGCGATGCTGCAAAAAAGGCCATAAGCAAGTTACAAGTACGGACCATCAGGAAGGGTGACAAGGTTTGGTTCATTTTGAATTATTCTTAATAGCATTATAGCATTTTTTTAAAGCAATAATGCTATAATTAAAATGAAAAATCATGCAAAAAGTGGCAAAAAACATATTGTCTTCCATACTGACCAAACAGCTTTCAAACTCCTATTAAAAAGTTTGAAATAATATAGATTTTTAAAAAATGTTTTTGAAAGAAATCTCTTCTGCTCATCAAGGCTGCATTTATTTGATTAAAAATGCAGTAAAAACAGTAATATTGTGAAATATTATTACAATTTAAAATGGCAAATTTCTGTTTTAATATATTTAAATATATAATTTATTTCTATGATGCAAAGCTAAATTTTCAGCATCATTACTCCAGTTTTCAGTGTCACATGATCCTTCAGAAATCATTCTAATATGCTGATTTGCTGCTCAAGAAACATTTATTATTATTATCACAGTTAAAAAACTAATTTGAAATAGAATTCTTTTGTAACATTGTTATTACCATCACTTAGAATGTTTTAAGTGTAAAACAGATTGTTCTAAATTGCAAGTGTCAATTTTGACGAGAAAATTATATAAACGTGTAAATATATTCAAAATGTGTGACATCTGTCATCTGATTGATGTCCTTTCACACCCGTCTGTGATTCGTTCTCATTAAACGTGTTTTATGACTGTATGTTCCTGCCTGCTGCTTTAGCTCTAATGGGTTTCATGGAAGTGTTTCTCACAACATTATTTATCGACCCGCTGTTTCTAGGAAACAGAGTCGGACTTTGACAACTGCGCCGTGTGCATAGAAGACTACAAACCTAATGACGTTGTGAGGATACTGCCGTGCCGGTAAGATTTTACACAGACGTTACAAGACATCAGCAAAGTAGCTTGAAAGGATGAAATCTGAATGAAATGAAATTATTAAAACTCTGTTTAATGTAACTCTGCTGTTATTGTCAGTCATGTCTTCCATAAGAACTGTGTGGACCCTTGGCTACAGGACCACAGAACCTGTCCCATGTGCAAAATGAACATCCTTAAGGCTCTGGGCATCCCGGTAAAAGTTAAAGCTGCTCTATCCATGAGCCTTACATGTGGCTTTGTGTTTTGCTCTTAATAATGCTGTAATTTGTCATTTAAACAGCCCAATACAGACTGTTCTGATGACATCCCTCCTGATTATGAGATGTCCGTCAGCGGGCCGCCCACAAACCCTGTGACGGGGGCTAGCGAAGTCTCGGTGGGCGAAAGCTCGGTGGTACTGGACCCAGGTGTCCGAACAATAGGCCTGTCACACATTTACCACGAGATGGACGCCTTCCCGCAGGTTGGAGAGAGCCATCACATCGCCAGCAGTGAGTATGGATGAACCATCATGTGACTTGCATTGCACAAGGTTATGCGTGAACAAGAAAATAACTTATCTCGACATAAAGCTTTTTTGGGAAATAACGAATAAAATAGTGGTTTCCACGGCTGGAGTTCATGCAGTCATGGACTTTTCTCTATTGAATATTGAACATATTGAGCGCAGTCTGTATAAAATGATTTTTTTAAATCCTCACAACTGGAATTGTAGTTCTAATGTGAAATTCCCCTCTCTCACACTGACCTACACATCTCTTAGATATGGATTTGATTATTTTAGTCTGTTCTAGTGGTCTTGCGTGTGATCTACTTTCAGCTCTCATATATTTAGGTCATTTTTTTGGTACCGGCAGCAAATAAAAGCACAGCCTGGCCTGGTTCTTCTAAGCAGCTCTGATCTGATCCTGTGCTGCTTCTGTAGACCATATCAGGGCTTTTGTCAGTGTGGAAGACTAGATTTGTTGCTTCGGTCTGCTTCCAGGCACTGTAAATAAGCCTGTTAAACTCCAGACTGAACAAACAACATCATAAAATTACAAACCACAACATGTCTCGTGTCTTCTAAGCCAATTTTTCCTCAATCAAAGCTCTAAAATCTAAATCTGCAATTGCATGTCACAAAAATGAAAAAAAAAAAAAAAAGGCAAGAGTATCTCACAATTCTGAGTTTAAATCTTGCAGTTTTGACTTTTTAAATTTCTGATTTTGTCTTGCACAATTCTTCGTGTATATCTCGCAATTTTCATGAAAATTGAGAGAGTGTATCACAATTCTGAGTTTAAATCTTGCAGTTCTGATTTTTTCTCTAAATTGCAAGTTAATATCTCATAGTTTTTATTTCACAATTCTGACTTTTTCACAACTTTCAAGTTTATATCTCACAATCCTAAATTTAAATCTCGTAATTATACCTATTTTTTAAATTGCAAGTAAATATCTTGCAATTCTGATTTTTTTATCTCGTATTTCTGAGTTTATATCTTGCAATTCTGAATTTTCCTCAAAATTGAGAATATATCGCAATCTTGCAATTATGTCTTTTTCTAAAAATTACCGGTTCCTATCTCACAGTACTGAGTTAAAATCTCTCAATTCTGACTTTTTTCAAAATTGCAAGTTTGTCTTACAAGTCTGAGTTTGTATCTCGCAATTATGACTCTCTCAAAATTGAGTTCATATCTCGCAATTCTAAGTTTAAATCTCACAATTATGACTTTTCTCAAAATTGAGAAATTGCAATTCTGACTTTGTCTTACAAATTCAGATATTTTCTTTAAATGACAAGTTAATATCTTGCAATTCTTAGTTTATATCTCGCAATTCTGACTTTTTTTTCTAAATTACAAGTTCATATCCTGCAATTGTGTGTTAATATCTCTTTTTTTTTCTCGAAAATGTGAGTTTCTCACAATTTCGGGTTATAATTGCATAATTGTAATGTTTATTTTCTATTCAGTGACAGAAGCAAACTTCCATAGAAATCGTATTAACAACAGTTTTTTGTTGTTTCAGGTGAGCACCAGCCCTCCATGAGCACTGATTCAGACACCTCACTCATCATGCCAGTGGAGCTCGTCCTGTCCGACGTTGAACTGCAGTCCGATCCTGAACAGGACGACGTCAAGTCCTGAAGTGCCATAAACGGAGCCGGACCGCAGCGGGACAATAAAAGAACACGAGCAATAGCAGCACAGGTGTGCAACCTCCTTTCTTGACCTCATGGTCTCCATCACTGCAAAAATGGCTTGCTTGTCCTCTTCCTCTGGCTGTATTGCACTCAATTTCACGTCTTGTGGAAAATCCACACTGTCCTACGAGGGATGTTTCCGCTTTTTGTTTTGGAAAATTTTGACTGTTTTAACTTCCCTATGGGATCACTGCCAGTATACACCAGGATATTCCAAAATACATACACATAATGCATCGATGAATGCGCCCTACATTTGCTTTGAGTGTCTAAAGCGGTTTGCGTGTGCTCTAACCAGCAGTTCATACGGTCCAGTGTCCTCGTAAAGTAACGTATGCGGTACACTATTCGTGCATCTCCAGATATGTGATGTGTCACATCACGCTACAGTGAACTGAGAAACCCAGCTCATGATATGGTGAGTGTTTCAACAGCCGTATCCAGTGACAGTGTGTCACGGCAGTGTTTGTGAATCACAATGCCACAAAAGCAGATACTTTCCGCTCATTTTGTCTTGACAGAGTGCTGTCATCTGTTCCGCTTGGCCACATGCACACTGCTAAATTTGTTATTTACAAGAGTGACAACTGCATTCAAATTCAACCAAATTCAAGTAGTGATGCAATTTTCAAAGCTGCATGCATGTCATGTTCCAATTAGCTTGGAAATTACAATTTGTAACATCAAAAATAACTAAAGGCCCATTCACACCCAAAACAATATAACCATAAGAGATGCACCTAAATGAATTATTTACAGAAAGCCTGAAGGTTTTCATTTAGTTGAAAACTGAAAGTTTATTTAATAAATAATAAATAATTCAACACTCAAATAAAAGCTGATTCTCATATAAACATTTAAATTGCACATAAGGCATTTTATATATAAGTTTATATAATAATCATTGCAATTCTATGAAAATAGCACAATATCAACTCTGAATCACTATTTTCCTATTTTTATTGTATATATAAATATTTTTGGTTTCATAAATGATAACACATTGACAGCCTGTCAGAATCCACCTGACTTAATATTGCAAGCAAAATGAGGTAAATAGTATGAATTTGTGAAAATATAATATAAAGCACAATGCATGCATTATTTTTGTATACCAAAGAGCTATGCTCTCAACCACAGTGATTTATCAAATACGATTTCATTTAAAAAACATATAGAAATTTGATTGATTGGACTCCATGCTAGATTGGACAGCCACTGATTCCTGAGAGACTTGGATTGTCAGTGTTGATGAAGTTTGATATTTTACACAACATTTAATCAAAAATGCAAAATAAGCATTGGTATTTCTAACATTATGGATGCCACTCTCTGTCATTTGACAGAAATGTAGTATTGTTATCTTTTTGCATGCTATTCAC
>JAHKKF010516029.1:7613-33806 GCA_019740295.1 Labeo calbasu
AAGTATACATTTAAGTATACTTTAAGTATAACAGCAGTAAACTTTGAGTACACAACTAGTTTACATCTGTTTTAGTTTGTACTGCAACTATACCAAAAGTGAACTAAATAAAAAATTTAAAAAAGGTTATTGCAACTTCTTGTCTCACAATTCTGACTTTTTTCTCAGAATTGCATGATACAAACTCGCAGTTCTAACTTTTTTTTCTCAGAATTGTGTGACATAAACTGGCGATTGCGAGTTATTAAGTCAGAATTGTGAGATATAAAGTCGCAATTCTGTGAACATACTGTAGTCTTTTTTTTCTCCTCAGAACTGGACTTTATAATTTGCAATTGCAAGTTTGTATTTCATAATTCTGAGAAAAAAAAGTCAGAATTGCGAGATACAAAGTTGCAATTGCGAGAAATATTGTCAGAATTGTGAGTTTATATCTCTTATAGTTTATATAACTTCATATCTAGCAATTCTGACTACATAACTCGCAATTGTGTTTATATCTCACAGTTCTGATAAAAAAAAAACTCAAAATTGCGAGAAAAAAGTCAGAATTGTTTTATTCAGTGGCGAAAATGGGCGTCCATGGATAGTTTACTAATTAAATTTTTGTAGCATTTTTAGTACACTTTGAAGTATAGTCTCAAGAAACTACTAGTTTAGTAGTTTTATCCTGCAAGTATACTCAAGTTTTCTTTCAGTGAACTTTACATCATACTTCAAGTATACTACTATGTCCTTATCTAGGTATTAATTTGTATATATTTTGTTACGTAAATATCTGAACATACAAAACATCAAAAGAAAGAACAGGGCATCTGCTTGTAGACAAAAAGATTTTATTCTAGCTTCATGCAGTATTTTTTATAAACACTTCAATGTGAGTAAGTTTTATAAACAATAATAAAAAATAAATAATAAACAACATTTTGAACAAAACGATGAAAAAAAGACTATGAATTAGATTCAGAGTGATAATCAAGTTAATCAAGAGAGTTAAGCGTTAATCAAGACCCCAAAACTTGACAGTCATTATTACCTCTTCCTGGGTCACATTTTATTCCATAACGCTGATCACGACTGATGATCATGTTAAAAACATGTGGAAGCATCTATTGGTTTGGTTTCTTCTTCGCTTATGTTTTGGAAATTCTGTACAGTAGATGTGTAATAGCGCCCCTAGCGTATAACAATGAAAAAAAGATTCTCGGAAAACAATATTGCTTAAATATATTTCGATTTTTTCCTAAGTACAAGTCAAGTATACTTAAATGTTATTTTAAGTATATTTCTGAGAAGTACATAAAGCACATTTCTGAGAAGTACATAAAAGTATGCTTTCTTATTTTTAGTTTAAAAGAAGTATACTAATAGCACACTTGAATAAACTTTTTTTACTAATCATAGTACCCTTCGTTTTCTTAGCGTGCCTAATTATTTATAAGGCACGTTTTACAATGTAACGTCCTATATATGTTTTACATAGACAGTCCCCTCAGGCCAGCTGGCCTTGTTTCAAGGATGTATGGAGATGAGAGATCTCTGTTATGGTTTAGATCATACATCCCACTCTTTAGGGGGTTGAATGCACATCCTTTGAACTTCTTTCATCATCAAAAAAGTTGTAAAGAAATGAATGGTGCTTTCAAATATGTGTAAAATCATGCTATTCCACAATGGAATTGAATCATATGAGTAGCCTATGCTTTTCAATGCAAAAGGGTTAAGAAACCCCTTTACCATTGTTTGACTTATCTTTTTTTCGAATGACCCAGAATGCTCTGTGCCTTTATTTGTTATCTGTCCTCCCTGTTCCTCTCTGTGCTTTGTACATATTTGTGCATATTTATAGAACACAAACAGTTTTATTTCTATTTCAACACCAGCCAGATATAAGCCCGTTTACTTCCACGTTGATTAATTCCTCAACAACAATGAAAAGCACTGGCTGATTATAAAAAATATGAAAATTTATGTTTTAGGGAGAGTCTTGCAGGATATTTTTCCAAACGGTGGTGTTCGTCACCTAGGTTTTCTCTGTTTTCGCTCGTCTTGCCTGAAGGATAAGCCTGTTTGATTTATCTCTTATTTATCTGTTTAGAATTTAACTGAATTAGAATAGGAATCTGTGAAAAATAATGGGAAAAAATGCAGAAAACCAGGTATTGTTTTTGTGGTCTGATTGATGTTCTAATGTATTGCACTACTAAATCTTTTGTGTTGTTTCTGATTAGATCAAGCTGTTGGAAAATAGCATTTGGCTGGCAGTGGAAAACCATAATACAATACATTGTGATGCGGTCTGTGGAATGACCTGAAATGCTTTGTAAATCAGTGAGATGCAGACAGAAAGAGACAGGCTAGAAACTGAGGTGCAGGGCAACCAGCCAGTGAGCGCATAAGCAACAATCGAATGTCAACAGGTGCCATGATTCTCTCTCTCTCTTCTTATCAGCTGCGTTCCATCTATCGTGTGCCGGGCAAAGTAATCCTGGCCAGTACACCCCTGCAGCATGCCAGCTGAATCGCATTGCCAAAGCTTCCTCATCAGAGTGCTTTCATTTGCAGGTTAGCAGAGAGGAACTCTGCATAATGCGAAAGCAAGATTTCTAAATCAAGTCCTTGTGTTACGTGCGAGAGAATTCATAAAAAAAGTTATGGCGTTATTGTGAGGATTATGATATGTGTCACACATCCTCCTGATATAGAGATGGTATGTGGGTGAAGTGTTTGTTCCACTTCATGTCACGAAACCTGGTTTCCCGCATCACCTCCAACCCGTTCTCATTTCAGTTAATCCCAGCGGATTTCAGCCCCTGCGCTTATCGGTTTTCAGCAGGACACTTCTTCACTACATCATCCTGTGTCTTTGGGTTTCAGCTCTGTGTGATTATGTTTGTTGACAGCCCTGTGAGATTACCTTGCTTAGTGACACTGTGATTTAGTCACATTTGGTTACCATACAAGAATGACATATCACAAGAGGGGTTTTTGCCCTGACAGCTTGAGATATGTATAAATGGAGGTCTGAGTCAGCTCCAAGTGGACAGGGCAGCTCCAGATGGGTTGTACACACTAACTTGAAGGTTTATGCCTATTTGTGGCCACATGCATGTGAACGAGTGTTAAAGACTGACACGGAAGAGAAGAAATTATTGAATAGTCATTATTTTTGTTTTCCTTTGCGCAAAGTATTCTCGTAGCTTCATAAAATTAAGGTTAAACCACTGATGTCACATGGACTGTTTAAAGTCCATGATGTTCATGTCTTTCTTTCTTCAGTTATAAAAAAAAATTATATTTTTTGAAGGAAACATTTCAGCATTTTTCTCCGTATAATGGACTGCTACGGCGCCCTGAGTTTGAACTTCCATAATGCAACTTAAATGCGGCTTCAAACAATCCCAAATGCGGTTGTAAACGATCCCAGATGAGAAAGAAGGGTCTTATCTAGCAAACAATTGGATATTTTCATTATAAAAATACAATTTAAATACTTTTTAATCTCAAACGCTCGTCTGGTCTTACTCTCCCTGAACTCTGTGTGGTTCAAGACGGTTAGGGTATGTCGAAAAACTCCAATCGTACTTTCCCCCTCAATTTCAAAAATCATTTCGAAATCGTCCTACATCGCTGCAGAAGTACCGACCCAGTCTTTGCAAAATGAACATGCAAAGAAAATCAAACACCCTTAACAAAAAAGGTAAAACAGCGATATAGGATGATTTTGAAGTTGAGGGAGAACATGAGATGGGAGTTTTTTGATATAACCTAACAGTCTTGAGCCAGAATACACAGTTCAAGGAGAGTAAGACAAGATGAGCGTTTAACATTAAAAAGTGTGTAAATTGTATTATTTTTCTTAAAATAACCAATCGTTTCGCTACATAAGACCCTTCTTCCTCGGCTGGGATCGTTTACAACTGCATTTGGGATGTTCAAACTCGGGGCACCATAGCAGTCCATTATATGGTGAAAAATCCTGAAATGTACATTATCTGTAAATTGTTGTTCTGGAAGTGGACTTCTCCTATAAACAATGTCCTTACTACCTTTCTGGGCCTTGAATGTGGAAGTTGCATTGCTGGCTATGCAAGGTCAGGAAGCTCTCGGATTTCATAAAAAATATCCTCATTTGTGTTTTGAAGATTAACGAAGGTCTTATGGGTTTGGAACAACATAAGGGTGAGTAATTAATGAGAGTTTTAATTTTTGGGTGAGCTATCACTTTACGCTATGTAAAATCTAAAAACACGACCGTTAAAAAGGGTCAGTAACACATTTTATTGTTTTTTGTTTAATGTTTCAGGATTTACAGGATGCCTTAACATTTTATACCTGGTTTAAAGGTGCTGTATGTAATTTTTTTGACTGCAAAGCATAAAAACGCCATAATACAATTAAAAATATTTAGGAAACATGTTCACATACTTGTTTCTCCGAGAAACAATGCTAAAACCAATTATTTTACTGTATAAATGTGCATTCTGTGTCGAAATGTGTTGGATGGGTTTTGTCAACATAATGGGGAGTAATTAATGACAGAATTTAGATTTTTGATGATGGCAAAAGTCATGTAAAATCTAAAAACATGACCGTTAAAACAGGGGACAGTAAGACTTATAATCTTTTCTAATTGTTTACAGTAAAAACAGTAATATAGTGAAATATTATTACAATTTTATTAACTATTGTCTGTTTGAATATTCGGCAAAATTTGGATTGCAGCCATTACTCAAGTCTTCAGTGTCACATGATCCTTCAGAAATCATTTTAATATTCTGATGTGGTGTTCAATAAATATTTCTTATCATTGTCAATGTTAAAAACAACTGCACTGCTTTTTGTGGAAACACTGATCTTTTTTTTTCCTCTAGGAAAACCAATATTTTGCAACTTTATAAATCTCTTATTCTAACTTTTAATCAGTTTAAAGCATCCTTACTAAATAAAAGTATTTGTAAATATATTGGCTGATACTGAAAAATACACACACACACACACAACTGTGATTATTGGGATATAATTGTGTGTAATTATGAAAAAATTATAGAACTAAGTATGATTAAGTTGTTATAGAATTTGCAGGATGACTTGAGCTAACAATTTTCACCTGGTTTAAAAGTGTTGTATGTATTTTTTTTTAAATGTACCAAAGAATAAAAAATTATTTTGAAGATATTTTGAAAACATGCTAAATTCATATACTAAAAAAAAAAAAAGCTTGCCAGTGATGACACCATTTTCAATTAGCAGTCTATGGAAGCCATGGAATAAAAGTGAAATCTGAGTTTAAAATAAAAATTTGGACTTTATTCTTGCAATTCCAAGATTATATCTCACAATTCTGATAAGAAAAGTCAACTTGTCATTTTCTCTTTTCCCCTCAGCTCAGAATCATAAGTTTATATCCCACACTTGTGGCTTTTTCCCTTAGAATTGACAAACTCGCTAGTCTGAGATATAAACTTGCATTTGTAAGAAAAAAAAGGCAGAATTGTGATACAAAACAGGTAAATGTAAAATGTTATAGGTTTAAACTGTATTTCCTGCTGTAACTGTAGGGTTAATATAATATGGCCCCTTTGAACTGCAAATGTGAATATTATGTAAACCTATTGTTTAAATCAAATTTATACTTTAAAAGCAGAGTAATCATAGCATGTTTCATCCAGTAGTCTGTTCGTTTAAACATCTGTGTTTAGCTTCAAATAACATCCTTGACGACAGTATTCTGTAAAAATAATTTGCATTCTAATTCTGACATCCAAAGGCACAACAATTTTATCTCTTATTCTGTGGATTCTACCTGTTTCACTCCACTTGTCACCAATGTTTTTCTGCCACCACAAGTGATGTAACTGTGACGTCTACTCCAGACTGGTCTATTTCAAAACCTGGGTTACGTGCGGAAAACTGCATATGGAAGTGAGCAAACGAACTGGGTCAGAGATTGCAGATTCCGTCTGAGCTAAAAAGCCTCGGCATCAATCTAAAAAGCTCAAGCAAACGAGGATAAATCAGCTCATAAACTTACAGTGTAAGGCTAGCTTTCTCTTGTTTAATTTGAAATGTAACATCCACTTGTCAATTATTTCACTTTTATGTTACAAAAATAGAAAATAACAATATAACTAACCAGTTGGTAAGGGTTGTAACAGTACTTTCAAGAATCAGTTATTTTCTTAAACAAGGGGAATGCTTTTCAAGGACATTCTAGACTTACTGTAATGGAAAAATCCACAAAAGGTCCTGCAAGGTTGTGTTTTTGATACACCTCATGAATGGATAATGTAAAGCTCTGCATTGGGTGTCTCAGTGGAAGTCCTGATGATGGCCGGTTCAGTGTTTCATCTGAGCAGTGGCTAAAGCAGCGGGTAGACGTGTGTACACCAGTGCCACTGGGTTCTGTTTAAGTAAACCCTGCAGTGAAGTTGCCGTCGCTGAGATCAGAGGATGCTTTTTTCCCTCAGTTTCCATTTCCTTAGTTATTATGGTGGTGAGGCACGAAAACACTAGCTCTTTGTTGTTTAAAGGAAAAACAGCATTTCATAGAACTTGAAAAGATTTTGGTAGAGAAGTGTTTGTGTTTGTGTTTTTCAAACTATCATGTATTATACCAGTGATGTGTGGAGGGTGAGGAAAAGTTCTTCTGTATATTTCAGATGGATGGTCCATATGGTACATCATGCATCAAACAAGTGATCCTGGGGCACTAATGTGTGATTCTTGTTTCTTCCCCTTTGTGACTCATTCACTCAATTATCTCCATCTGTAGTGCTGTACAGTTCACACATTCAAATATATACTACACACTCAGATGAATTAGCACGCACTTATACACAAAAATGCTGTATGCACAAAAATCACTACATTGTGTGCAGAACTGGTCCACCAGGATATTGGAAAGATGTTTTTGTTTGTTTGTTTGTTCTTGTTTTTCCATTTGAAGTGCTTGGTATTGAAGCCTGTTTCCACCACGAAATGAATACATTAAAAAAGGTACTGTAATTGCGTAATTACCTTACAATTTGGACTTCGTTTCTTGCAGTTATGAGGGAAAAAAAGGGGCACAATTGCAAGATATAAACTGACACTTAAGAGGGGAAAAAACTCAAAATGTATTTTAATGCCACAATTGTTTTTTTCTCTGAATTCTGAGTAGGTTACATCTCACAATTCCTTTTTTCATATCTTTCTGATACTTCTAATCAAATAAATATTTGAGCATAATATGTAAGCATGTAAGCAATGTTTCAAGAACATTAAAAAATAACTTTACCATAAGGTTCATTAGTTAACATGAACTAAAAATTAACAATACTTGTACAGCATTTAATCTTAGTGTTAATTTCAGTCTGTACTAATGCATTATTAAAATCAAAAGTTCTGTTTGTTGACATTAACAAAGATTAGTAAATATTGTAATAAATGTATTGTTCATTGTTTGTTCATGTTAATACATTAACTAATTGTAAAAGCTTACCGACCTCAAACTGTCTTAAATCATTATTAAAGGTTACAAAAAAAAAATTTTGCCNATTGTTCATTGTTTGTTCATGTTAATACATTAACTAATTGTAAAAGCTTACCGACCTCAAACTGTCTTAAATCATTATTAAAGGTTACAAAAAAAAAAATTTTGCCGCAAGAAAAAAGACAATTGCAACATTTTATATCACAATTTTGACTTTTCTTTCTCTAAATTCCGAGTTCATTTGTCAAAACTCAGAATTACAAGAAAAAAGTTTTTTTGTCTGATAAAACGTTGCAACTACCTTTTTATATTTCTATATTATTTATTCCGTGGCAAAAACAGGCTTGGTAATTTCTGATCTTTAAGCACACCTTTACAAATAACATCCAGCATTTTAGATACCAGCCCACATCAAGTTACTTCAGCATCAGCAGCTGACATTTATCTGCTGTGGTTTTAATATGATGGACATTATCTATTACAGAAAGAAATGTATCTGAAGAAAAAGTAATCACACACCATCCACCGAGTCAGAGGTAGTCGAATGGTTAACTATCATTGTGCGGTTGAGACGACAGTGGGGACACATTGAGTTCTCAATTTTGCTCAATCACAACGGGACCATTGAGCAAAGGTCTTCAACTCCGATTGCTTCAGTGAGACCTCCGTGGCAATTAGTCTGCTATAGGTTGCTGCAGTTGAAAGGCAGGTCGCGAGTAACTGAGCACATGGCGTATTTGTCAATGACAATTTACACTGAGTCCGTGTCTGAGCAAAAATACCAGCTGACAGGGATAACCTTTAACTCCCCTATAGCAGGGAAGTGATGCATCTTGATGAAGGATTAGAGTTTTATCAGAAATATTGAGCTCACGTGTGTTTTGTGAACCTTTTTTAGTTTTATCTGTTTAACATGATGTCCTGTATATCTTTGAAAGGTTTTGTGAACTGTGAACTGCAAATGTTTGGAATCACATTAAAAAAATCACATTATTTATCGTAAATCTTTGAAATCCATTTGTACTACTGTTTATTTATGACTCAGAACAACAATTTCTAACCTCATTTAAAAAGAATCTTAGGACAGACGGCGTCTAGACTCACTAAACCCATTTTAGGCTTAGCTGAGCAAGCAATTGAGCCAAAAGCAGTTACCTGCTCTGGTAATTGCCATTTATGTGATTTGTGCAAATCGTTTGGTGAGAAAGTGCTAAAAAAAAAGTAGAAATCACATAATATATAGTTGGGTCCAAAAGTCTTAAAATCTGTCAAATTAATGAGAAATATTTGCTTTTCCACACTATTTTTTTTCTGCCAGTTATTAAAAGTTTACAGTTTTTAGTATAATTTTTATATAATATAAAATCTAACAGAAATGTATTTGTATATATATATATAAGTATGGGCCAGTGATTTTTTTTATTAATTATTTTTATTCAGCAAGAATGCTTTATATTGTAAATTGAAGAGTTTATTTGCAAAAACATAACTCTGTTTTTTAAAATGTTCAAAAATCATGTTTTTTATTATGTTATCATGTTTTTATTGTTTTATTGTGTTCGTTAGCTGTACTTTATAGTTATTTTTTACTTAATTAAAATAACCCAATCGCAGTTTGACTTTACTTTGAGGTTAATTGGAATCCACAATGAAAAAACATGATTTTTTGAAAATTGTAAAAAACGAATTCATCTGTTTTTGCAAATGAACTCTTCATATCTTCACTTTTGATCAATGTTTAAAAGATTTCTACTTCAAATAAATGTGTTTCTTCTAAAAAAAAAAAAGTTCAGTACATAAAAGAATCCTGAAAAAAAAGCTTCACTGTTTCTACACAAATATAATAGTTTAACACTGATAATAATAAGAAATATTTATTGAGCACCAAATCAGAATATTAGAATGATTTCTGAAGAATTATGTAACACTGAAGACTGGAGTAATGATGCTGAAAATTCGGCTTTGATCACAGGAATAATTACATTTTAAAATACTAAAATAGAAAAACGTTATTAATTATTAAACGTTAATAATATTTTACAGTGTTACTGTTTTTACTACTAATCAATTAACTTCTTAAGCATAATATGTAAGCATGTAAGCATTCTTTCAAGAACATTTAAAAATAACTTTACAATAAGGTTCATTAGTTAACATTAGTTAACTACTTTAGATAACGTGAACTAAAATATATCTACAACATTTAATCTTAATTCATGTTAATTTCAGTATTACCTATGCATTATTAAAATCAAAAGTTCTGTTTGTTAACATGAACAAAGATTAATAAATACTGTAATACATGTATTGTTCATTATTTGTTGATGTTAGTTAATAACTAACATTATACTACGGGGCTGTTCAATGCTTGAATCTGATTGGCTGACGAACGTTTTAAGGTGTGCAATTATTTTCAGGAAAACGCACGGCTAACGTAGTTCCAGGCAGCTCTTGACCGCATTACGTCTATATCACTTCGCCACATGATTTCAGTTATTACAAAGGTCCTTACAGCTTAAAACAGCAAAACAACCAAAACCAACAACGACACTGGCCAAACAAATACATACAGTAAACAATAGAATAAAAACCTACAGATTATTTCCATGTTTTTGCCACAAAGTGACGTTTTATTATGTATGGAAAGCACATACTCTATTTCTCCCACACTCTCTCCCTTACAGGCGCACACACATATAGTTTGCAGACACATACGCGCTAATGTTGTTAGCGCTGCTCTGAGGATTTTATCACTAAAATAGTTTAGCAACTTAAAAACTACATGCCTTCTCACAAGCGAGGTAACAACGGCACTGTTCCTTAAAGTTTCACTATTAGTAGAGACACTGCTGCTATACATTGTTGAGAGACGCACAGACTTAGAGGTAATTCACTTGCTTAATCTCTCTCTCTCTATCTCTTTCTCTAATAATTCCATTATTAACTGCATTAGTCTGTTATCAACGGCTCAAGCCTTTGTTACTAGGTCTAAAATGAGGTTTTGTACGTAAAAATGACGTTATCACCTCGGGTGTGCATTATTTTCTAAGAATTCAGCGTCCCGTCGTCAATTACTCCTTACTTAACTAATGGAACCTTATTGTAAAGTGTTACAAAAAAAATCTTACAGACTTTAAAACTGTTCTGTCTTATATCATCATTAAAGGCTACAAAAACACTTGTAATTCCCCAGCAAGAATCTTTCTGGGTCATAATAAAACTGCGTAACACCCTGGAGTATAGTAATTTCTATTTACATAATAGTTTAATCACGTAATTGTCCTGTGCGGTTTCTTTCACATTCCAATCAGAGCTCATTCCAGTCTTATGAGCCTACATATACTATTATTTGCTTTAAAAGGGTCATTGTGTGCTGGCATTCTGTATAAATTACCTGAATCTCATCAAAATTCAAGGGTGAAGGATTTGGCTGTCCAGCTCTCAGGGTCCCCGCATTTGTATTTGTTCTGGTTCTGATCCTGCCTAACAGGAGCAGTAAAACTAGAAACACTGCAGCACACTTGCATTACTTACGTGCCACCCTTCAATAAGCAGGATGTCGCCGCATACGGAACCATTCAAAACAAAGACAGAGTTCAGTAACATAAGTGGAAAGTAATATATGACTGTATTTCAGAAAAAAAAAAAAAAACCTTGGGGGAAACTCAGAACACATGAGGAGACCGAATTGTATAATTAAATACTGTTTGTCTTTTGTCCAGGATCTACGATTGAAACACAAGTGGAAATAATTAAGATTTCCAAGCAGTTTTACGGATGTTCTTTTAATTAATCTCAGGTTGTTTACAGCGGTGTTGCACACATGTAGCCATGAAGAACAACATGTTATCACTGTTAACTTTTAGGGGAAACAATAATGTCATCACGTTGTCATGTTCTAGGTGTCCTTTTAAACGAATGCTTGCCATAAATAGCCATTGTGGCTGAAATCTTTTTTCCATTAGTGACTTTTCCATGGCATCATTTCTTAGAAGTGCAGAGATGGGAAGAGTGTTAATTGGAGCACATGATCTTAAAAACGGAGGTGATTTATTCAGAGGTCAAGGCTTTTAATGCGTAGAGGAGATAAGGAATAAGGAGGGTACCTTCACCATGAGCGGTTTCTGGCAAAGAGCTTGGCACATTTATGTGTTTGCTAACTGACCCATTTCAAATAAAATCTTAATTAGTTCAAGAGGAAACTTTCATCTGTGCCATTAAAATGTTTCCAGCCCAGGTTTATGCTCATAAACATAACGGTTTATTCACACCACAGGTGCTCTAAATAATTACCAAGGATGCAGGAAATAACAGGCAGTATCTCAGCATCGCAGAAAGAGCACATCTGTGATTAACATTGCAGAACTGGTGAGGAAAAAGACTAATTGAAGAGCAGCCAGTCCAACAGCCATTTATTAGCGAAGTTGGATAAGATAAACCATGTGCGGACCTTGATGTTCTTGTATTCTTAAATGCATTTCATTTAATTTTTTGCAGCTGGAACTTCTGATGTATCATTTCAGTCTGTGAATGATGTCTCTTTTGTACAAGCCATTACCGTCTACACAGCAGAACTGCACGTTAAAGGTTAGTTAAACAAGTGTGACTTCATTCAGATTTTGAAAAGACTAAACCAGACATGATTTTGTAGACAGCTTGTTTATTTTTCTCACTTTACAAGGAAACTCTTCACAGACATTCCACAGAATTACTTCTAAATCAACAGTGGCTAATCCAGTGTAAATTTATTTTCTGAGAGTCCTTCCTGATTACAGTAATAATGAAGAGTGCCTGTAATTCATCTGAAGAAAGAATAAAAACGTTTTGTACTGATGCTAAAGAAATCACACAACATTGCACCTCTTTGACTTTCATGATATGGATACTGAAACATTCTTCATATTGTGTTCTGCAGAAGAAGAAATGGCATACAGTTTTGGAATGATAAAAGGGTGAGTAAATGATGACAAAATTTTTATCCTATAATAATCCTATTTTTATCCTATAAACCCCCCTTGAAAACATGAAACGTACAAAATTTAACAGCAATTTAATGAAATTTTAACAAAAATTACGTTTTCAAGGCTCTGTGAAATACATTGTATTTTTTTCTGAAATTCAGTTTTATTTTTTACTACATTCAGTGTTTTTCAGTAAATTTTCTAGATTCCATTTTAATGGTTTTCTTAAATGCAATAATCAAAGCATGTCTAATTGTTAAAAGTTTAACAAAAATGACTTTTTTAAGGCCCTATGAAAAACCTTTTTCCCCCTGTAATTCAGTTTTATTTTTTAATAAATTAAGTGTTTTCCATTAAGTGGATTCCATTTTAATGGTTTTATTAAATTTAATAATAAAAAGCATGTCTAATTAATTGAAACCATAAAACTTACACAATTTAACAGCAATTTAATAAAAGTTAAACAAAAATTACATTTTTAAGGCTCTATGAAATACATTTTCCCCACTGAAATTCAGTTTTATTTTTACTAAATTCCACGTTTTCCATTAATTTCCTGGATTACATTTTAATGGTTTCATTAAATTTAATAAAGCATAATTTAGTATATCTAAAGCATCTCTAATTTAATTGATTGTTTAAAAAAAAACAATATATTATTATTATTATTATTTCTATTATTTATTTATATTATTATTATTATTATTATTATTTTCAGAAATACTGTTGTTGTTGTTATATTTACATGTTTCTGGTTTAAAAAAAAAAGTTACTTTTTTTCTGCTAAATATTCCTTAAAAATAATATTTTAAGAATATTTTTTAATAATTTTACCATTATTAGAAATGCTATCATTACATTAAGTTATATCTGTCACAGTTTCTTCAAGTTAAACCAAACTTTTATTTTGACGGGTTGCTGTTTGTATATGATATGGTGATAGTTTTTCTCAAAAGAAACAGTAAAATGCTCAAGAAGTGACTGTCAGAGCAGTTCGAGAGATGATGTTCGTATGTTCATGTACTCATATATTGCCGCAAGAGAGGCAGAAAACACGTTGTCACGTGTGCTTCAGTATGCGTGTAGTAAACAAAACCACGAATTTATGCCATTCATTCACACAGAGACACAAAACTTGAGGATTCATATTGAAAATATTCTTACGGCTTAATGTTTACAAACATTAGTCCATGTTTCAGTTTAGTGTACTGATCTGCTTTAGATTTATTCGTCCAAAATTTGGCAAATTCCGTGACATTCTGGATTATACAGTAAATTCCATTTTTATGATTAGATTCCGCGATTCCATCCCTAGGGCCCTAGCCTTGTTTCGGATGCCATCCTAAGCTCTTGCAGCCCACACAGTCTACACTTTAGTGACATAATGATGCATAAACTGTCAGATAGTAGTCTAATGTAGCGTCAACATCACTGCATGCTTGGCTGAAGTGTGCATCAAGGGCATATAGCGGTTGCATGGGCAGCAGCCATGAGCACTCTTCTGAAACGTAAGATGACAAATGGGACACTATACAGTGTGAAGGATTCCAAGGACAAACACACATGGCCATCTTAAAACTGCAAGTATATGTCATGTGCAGAGGTTGCACTAGACTTTAACTTTGTCCGTCATTTTGATGGACTGGGTCGTAAAAATTCTGTCATAATCTATTACTACCCGTCATTTTAATTTTCATATTTGAATTAGAATAACACATTTAATTGCTTTTATTTTTGTACACATTTTTATTTTTAACCATGAACCTACAGGAGGACACCGTGGTGTTTAAAAACAACAAAATACGCTGGGTTCAAAAAATATATAAATAAATAATAAATAGATCTCGATTTTAATAGATTCTCATTTTAATTAACCAATATTACCAACATTAAATCACAATCGATCTTTTTGTCTATGCTGTTTTCAGCTGATGAATGAACAGTACATAGTAGGGTTGGGTATCATTCAAAAATTTTCGGTACCGATACCTTGACTTCTTTACTGGTTCCTGAATTATACTTTTTTCGATACCAATTTTGTGAAATCAATTTTGTGAAATCAGATGCACCGCAAGAGGACAGTTTGTTGTTGCGTCGACCAAAACGCACACGCACCACTGGCGTGCAAACAAAATTACATTATCTCAAAATATTTTTTTTTCAGCTTATTGACGTTTATACAGATTCAAAGACTCCTGAAAAAATATATCCAATAAATCTGTAAAAAAAAAAGTTTTCAGTTTACACATCTGTTAGGCTACATTTACACTAGTTCATGCTCGTTTTAAATTACATACCCTCAGACAGAATCATAATTTCTATTCATTTTCCACTAATTTACTGACAAGCACTAGCACCTTCCAGCGCTGTCTGCCAGTATATATAACGTTATATGCCTGCTCTCTTCTGCAATCGCTGTTCTGATTTAGAGGACATAACATATTTCAACAACATTACATGGCCAAAACACACATTAGACGGCAAACGGAAGTTATTACAAATACTCGCTGGTGGTTTAAAATGAGTTTTGAGTAAAAGCGGAATATAAATTTTATTTATTGTCTTATGTAGCGTCATGCTACAGTGTTCACGAATGATCACGTAACGCTCACTTTCGGTCGTGTAGTATGGACAGATATCTTTTCTGAAATGGCAGTATCGATGAGGATTGTTTTATTTTTTTGTACACAAAAACGCACCAGTGTAAACGTAGCCTTACGTAAGAGGGTTGTAATGCTTTCACGCTACAGCCTTACATGTGAGCCACGTCTCTGAGTGTAACCGGTGTAAACTAGCAGGTGTGTTCGACTTTGTCGCGGCTCTGTGCAGGACCAAGAGAGCTATAGAAAGCAGAATGCTTCGTATGCTTTCGGATCGCTCTCGCGGATGCACCGCACGAGGACGGTTTGTTGCTGCGTCGACCAAAACGCACGCGCGCCACTGGCGTGCAAGCCGCGCTCAGAGTTCAAATTTTTGTTGAACTCAGCGGCCAGTGCAGCGCATTCCGCGTTCGTGTGAAAGCCGCCGATCTGCGCGCCGCCGCTTCTAGTCAAACACACCAAGTGCTGCAGGCTTATTGGACACTGACGTTGACGAGATTAACCCCTTAGGTTTCGAAGTTTGGTACCGAACGACCAGAGGTTTTTCGATACTCAATGGTATCGACGCATTATGGTCGGTGCCTAAAAGTGTCGAACTCGATACCCAGCCCTAGTACATAGTGTGCCTTCCTTCCAATAAATATCAATAGGCTAGGCTTTGTGTTACTTTTGATATGAAACAAAGTCTCCGATTTCAAATTGTCAATTTCCTCTAGAAATTCAAGCAATAAATACTGTTTTGGCGCTCTTTAATGTGGCGTGATAGATTGTTGTAGCTTCTGTGTTCTCGCCTGCGCGTAATCAAACTCATAGGAAAACATTTGCGACAGTTTCGTTTTTGTTCTGGATCCAGCGCTCTGCTGCCACACTGGTGCGCACTCACCACCAACTGGACAGGGGTGGGATTGCAGCTACAGTTTGCAATAGATCACCCTCAGTGTAATCTGTCAAAGTGACGGACGGCCTTCAGATTTTTTCGTCACTGATAAAAAAATTCAGTCAATGACGGACATTTTTTAATTAACGCAACCTCTGGTCATGTGTGCCATTTGGGACAAGACCACTGTCATGCCATGTTTTTACCAAGCATTACCATGCATATGTACATATTTTGAATAGAAACTAAGGCTAAAAGGCTAACACTGGTGATTATTTAATGCTACTCAGTTTGTTTCACTCGGTAGAGGTGGATTGGCTGGATGCCTTCTTCCGTAGGAATCCAGGGAAGATCCAATTAGAAAAATTCAGGCACCATTTCAACCTTCAACTCCTGTGAACAGATTTTAATAAGCTTTGCAACTGCCAGGCACCCACTGGTACTCACACATGGTGTGTTTTTTTCAGCCAGTGTTAGATCATATGGTGTTTGTGCTTGCCTTTGTAGTTTCATGTTTTCAGTATAGGGTTAATCTTCAGTCATCATCTTCATTGGATGTCTGCCAAGTTTCTTGAGCAATAACCTACTGCACTTCATAATATTACACATTCCTGCTTCTTGGACAGCTTACATGCAGTCTAGTGTATGACAGCTAGTCTGAGCCACCACTTTT
Organism: Labeo calbasu; assembly: GCA_019740295.1. Taxonomy (NCBI): domain Eukaryota; kingdom Metazoa; phylum Chordata; class Actinopteri; order Cypriniformes; family Cyprinidae; genus Labeo; species Labeo calbasu. The sequence goes on from JAHKKF010516029.1 coordinate 24,199, forward strand.
TTCTTAGGCTTTTACCCAAGTCATTGGGAAAGACATGACCCATGATCATTTTTAAATGGCTTAGTCAACCGGCTAAATCCAGATGTTTTGTAGACATCCCCCGTTGCATTGCAATCATTTCTGAATACACATACAAATCTATTTCTGTATCAATCGTCATGAAACCAATAATCATATTAAAAATAGTTTGCGATTGATTTTTGAAGAGGAACAGAATGTCAAATACTATTTTTCTCAACAGCATCCAGTCAGAATTAAAACCAGGCAGTTAAAAGAGGTTTTTACAAAAGGAACACGCAAGACCACCCAAGAAAGGCTTCAAAAGCTGATGGTTTGTGGAAGGTAATAGCTGTTATGTAGAAATTACATGAACTTAGTGCCAAGCAAGTAAGGATTACTATGAGCTGGAATGTTCCGGAAATGCAACTCCACATATTCGTTTTTTAAAAGAACAATTTGATTATGTATTCACATGTATTTGAGTTTCAGCATAGGCCATTTAACACATTTTATCACGTCTTTGCATTAGAGGGTTCCCTCATCTCAGAAATCCAAATTTAACTCATGCAAGCATGTAATTTAATAAATGAGGCTTAAGCAAATGAAGCAATAGACCTTATAACTCAGACAACTGTTTGGAATATTCCACTAATAGCGTTCACTGGAATCCTCAGGATAGCAAATTTAGTACAGATGTGATCGTTATAGCAAGTGTTATGTGGCTTTATGATGTATTTTCTTAAGAAGTAAGTGATTATTGGGATGCCTTGGGAGTCTAACCACAGAGGAGACAGTCAGCTGTGAATTGAAGAGCATATCTCCGGGGAACATGACATAAGCCTGCAATATGATCTGAGCCAGAGGGCACGAGAACCACATTCCTTTTATAAAGCTGCTTGACACCTCTCTCTAGGTCACTTTCCCCTGCAAGGACACACTAAAGACAATCACAGGCCATCAAGAAGCTCTCTGACTAAAGATTTCAATTTGGAGTGTGAAAATCCATGAACCAACAGCTGTTAAATCAGTGTCTTTATTTAGGACATTATCACAGAGACATATGGGTGTACTAAATGAATTACCCTCCCTTCCTCTACATTATATATATTAGTGCAAGGTACAGCATTTACATCATACAGAATAATAACACTTTTTAAAAAAATGTATTCAAATAAGCTGGCGCAGATGTTAACCCTAGTAAAAAGGTAATAGATTAATAATAATTTAAATATTTAAATATACCAGTGTGAAATACTAAAATTAAATTGCAGGGTAATTTTATTAAGTACATAAGTAAGTCCATTATTACGTAAATATATTTTAGTATATTGATTTTTTTACTAGGGAAGAAATACAGTTTTAATGAGTTCACAAATTACATTTGAAATTTATGTAGATAGTTGCAGTCAAGCTTAATACTCTGTATTTTTTTTTAAAAAAGCCTAGTTTTTCACCACTTTTTAAACCCTTCGTATATTCACTATTTCATTTTAAGCAGTCCTGCAGTCTTTCCCTGAATTCAGTTTTTTTTCTGGTTCATGACAGTTAGGGTATGTCGAAAAACTCCCATCTCATGTTCTCCCTCAACTTCAAAATCGCCCTATATCGCTGTTTTACCTTTTTTGTTAAGGGTGTTTGATCTTCTTTGCATTTTCACTTTGCATAGACTGGGTCGGTACTTCTGCAGCGATGTAGGATGATTTTGAAATTATTTTTGAAGTTAAGGGGAAAGCCAGAATACACAGAGTTCAGGCAGAGCAAGACAAGATGAGCATTTGAGATTAAAAAGTATATACATTTTATTATTTTTATGAAAATAACCGATCGTTTTGTTAGATAAGACCCTTCTTCCTCGGCTGGGATCGTTTGAAGCCGCATTTAAACTGCACTTTGGAAGTTCAAACTCGGGGCACCTTAGTAGCCCATCATATGGAGAAAAATCCTGAAATGTTTTCCTCAAAAAACATAATTTCTTTACGACTAAAGAAAGACATGAACATCTTGGATGACAAGGTGGTGAGTACGTACATTTTTGTTCTGGAAGTGGACTTCTCCTTTAACCTGTACATACCTTTGGATGTTTACTCATAGTGATAATGGTGATAAAATGGACAAAATTTGAAATCTGAGTCTTTGTTTCATATAAAAAGTAACAGAGCACAAAGCTTATTGCGATTTATTGGATGGGAGGTGCGCCACAATCTTCCTTTCATTCAATGAAACCAGGCTAGACTAATCGATGCTTGGGAGTTAAGAAACAATATTTTTTCGTAAAAATGAGAATTGATTAAAATCAAGAAATCAATTTTAATAATCATAAAAAAATAATTAATATGATATTAAAATATAGTGTAGCATGTCACACAGTACAGCAGGACAATGTCACTGATCGGTGCCCTGAGTATGTTTAAATCTTTTTTGCATGATACGTGCAGCGAAATATCTACTGATCAATGAAGATATGAGGAAGTATTAAAGATGCTATCATTCTAAGCCAGCCTGATAACTCACAGATCCTGTGAAGAGACATGTAACAGGAAGTGAGTTAAAGTGTGTACTGTGTTCAGACTTCCCCCATACACGATTATCCATGTAGATTGATCATGCAAATCAAAATTTGCAATGTCACAAAAAACCCACAGTCCCTCCGTGCAACAAATAATCTCTATTGCACTGCGATTATCAATTTAGAGTCTATGTGGCTTGGACAGCGTACAGCTGTTATTCAGCGCTAGTGTGAAAGTGCATTAGTTTTTCCCATTACCATTTCAAGGCTGGCGTACAGGCACACACTCAAATGCACAGATACGTCAGCTCCATGAGTCACCCACTAGATAATTTACCATGAAGGTCTCCAATCTCTTATAATGTCCAAATTTGGGGTGCAAAAAGATGTGAAATCTTAATATAGGGATACAATTACATGAACCATTTAACCTGCAAAACTTTTCACTCTCATCCAGCTGAGATAAATTGCGCTGATGTTCTTCCCGAACACAAACGAGCAGTCCAGAGCAATTAAACCACTGATTTGTTCTGCAACAACAGTCATTTTATAGAGGACAATGTGTTGATAAGTTAACTACGGAGAACACAATCGCAGCACCGTCATCATTGTTGAATTCAGGTTGTTTTTTCCCCACTGAATCTCCAAGGGCAGAAGGCCACACAAAGGCTGCTTGTGCAGACTTTATTTGTCTTTCTTGGACCGTTCATCATGACCATATATCATCTGTGAGTTCCTGCTGCCTTAATGTCTCTAGCACCTGAGAGAATACCCACTGCAGCATTGCCCTCCCTCCCTCAGAGCACTTACAAAAACAAAACCACTCAAAGCGCAGCACCTGGAATCAGTGCGGAGCTATAACTCTCCTAAGAGACACCCTGCCCTATCCTGTGTTCTCTGCCCTGGGCTTGCACTGCAGCAGCGTCCCAGCTCACAGTTTTCCTCTTTCCGCTCCTCCCGGACACTCCACATAACTAATTATTGGCCCACCCTGCTGATCCCCCTAAAGTTCAGCTGCAACACCTTCAAGGACTTCCTCTCCATTCAAAACAACCCCAAACGCCACCGCTTCACTGCTCTGATCTGTGGGAAAAGAGAAACTCACAGCATGGGCCGCAGAGATAGGATTATGGTAAAATTGTGAGGTGTGAGTATGTGTATGGATGTGTTAATGTGTGTTACTGGAGCCATCAGCCAGATTTTCAACTTCCAGAAAGCCCTAAGAGGTTGCCAAGGGGAAATAGCGCTTGTTAAGAAATAACAAGAAGTCACTTTTTCCTCTTGAGACTGTTATATGTGTATTTATTTGTGCCGTAAGTGACTTTTTGGAATGCCACACATTAAATTTCTCCACATCCTTACAGGTAGCAGAGAAATTGGTGTCTTGAGGAATCAACAGCTCCACTGACAGCTCCACAGAGAGTCAAAACCAGACACAAAGCGATGAAGATACAAGCAACAAAAGGTATGGCGTTGCCAGTTGCTTGTTCGGGTTTGCAGTCATGTCTTGGGAAGTTTAAGAGAAAGGGCATATGGTTGAAGGGATGGGGGTGGCTAACTCTGGCAGAATTCACCTACAGCACCTTTAAGGTCAAACTCAATCTATTTTCAAATTCCATTTCTGGGAAACAGAAGTGTCACAAAGTTTGCAAAAGTTCTCAAGTGGTGACTTTAAAGATAGAAAAGAAAAAAAAAATCAGGAGAAATAATGAAATGCTTTTATATACAGTTGTGCTCAAAATTATTCATACCCTTGGTAAATATGATCAAGGAAGGCTGTGAAAATACATCGGTATCATTAATCCTTCTGATCTTTTATTTAAAAAAAATCACAAAAATCTAACCTTTCGTTGTAGAATAAACAAAATGAAAAAGTTTTTTCTCTAATACACATTGGCCACAATTAATCACAATTAACCCTTTTATTCATTACTTTCTGCAACCTCCTTTGCCAAGGTAACATCTCTGTCTTCACCACAGACTGTAAAAAAAATGGACGTAGTGTCTGTGACATCACTCGTAGGTTTCTGAAGAGCACTTTGGAAGCCTTAAGTGGGCGAAGCTGACCGCCGCCATCTTGGCAGTCACTCCTGGATAATCGAATATGGGCAAAAAGGTGGGACGTGGGTGAACCTGAGGTGCCTGGTTGCTGAAACCACTTCCCCCTAGCTCGACAGTAGTGACAGCAGTGCTGCCGTGAGAAAAGCCTTTTAGCACTTCTGCATGTGTGAGGATTCAAATACCGTGTCAATGTAGCACATATTACACATAAAATCAGTAAGAGTTTAGCAACTAAATCCCGTTCCTACCTTTTTTTGTAACTTGATAAAATCCAAGGCAATGAACGCTATCGGAGATGTTTAATTCACGTCATTCTGAGCATTATTCCTACTTGCTGGCATTCACATCAATCCACAAGTCATTCTTATAGATTAGGCTAATTTCATTCAATTCGATGTAAAACAATATGCTAAATATGTTTTGCATATTTTTTGTCATTGCAAAACAGTATCCACTCACGTTTAACTTTTGTTTGGTTGTTACGGTCAGAAAAAAAATCTAATCACATTATAGCCTATGAGATAACTAGATGTTGCTATAATGATTCTGTAAATGGTGATGAGCAGGCAAATATTGCATATAATGTGGTAGTTTCTGTTTTTTGCCTTGGCGTGACATCTCACTTTTTGCAGACAATGCAAAGGCAGAGTACAATAACTTCAAAGTAGCAGTAAATATCAAGTTTGAGATCATTTTTTATTAAAACATCTAATTGCCAGATTTCCAGTGACCTACCTATAATTAATTTTTCTGGAAAAAATATCTTTAAAGCCATTTTTCTCAGTTTCACACTCTAACGAGTTGTTTTTTTGACTTGTAGGGCAAGTCACTTAAAGTGGCCACACCCTTAATTATGCAGAACTTTAAGGCTTAATATAATTTAAATGGATGAGTTATGAAAAAAAGTCCCCCCCCCTCACAGTTGTCATGAAGGGAAAAATTACCTATATAAACCAAAACCATTTTTTGTACCAGGCTGTAAACATATTATTTTCTGCTGTAAAATTGGGGATTTTAACATGGGAGGTCTATGGGACTGACTCCCTGACTTGAAGTTTTAGTAACTTCTATGTTGGTTTCAATAGAGAGACTGGGAGGTTGCTGCTTGGTCTTTACCTATAATGCCTGATAAGTTTAGAGAACATCTAACAAGAGATCAGAGACCATTCCTTCTTACAGATTTCCAGGTCCACGTTGGTGCTTCTCCTCTTCAGTTCACCCGACTCATTTTCTGTAGGGTTTAGGTCAGGGAACTGGGTTGGCCATGGCAGAAGCTTGGTTTTGTTCTCAGTGACCCATTTTTTGTTTTGATTTTGATGTTTGTTTGTGGATCATTGTCCTGTTGGAGGATTCAACCACGGCCCATTATAAGATTTCTAGCAGGGACTGTTAATTTTTAAATTTTTTATCTGTTGATATTTGTTAGAATCCATGATGCCATCTATAGGAACAAGATATCCAGGATCTCTGGCAGAAAAATAGGCCCACAACATTAAAGATACAGCAGTATATTTCATTGTACACATGGGGTACTTTTCATCCCTGTGTGCACCAAACCCATCTTGAGCGTTTGCTGCTAAAAAGCTCATTTTTTAGTTTCATCTGACCATAGAACCCAGTCCCGTTTGCAGTTCCACCAAGGATTTACCAAGGGTATGAATAATTTACACCAACTTACACCAATAAGTTACGAATAACTTACACCAACTGTAAGTTTTAGTGTGGCAATGTCTCCGGTGTTTCTATTAACTTTCTTTGTTCTGCCGAACAAGGAAAGCAAGAACTGATCAAATGTGTATGTTGAATGCATGTAAGTCAAAAGCATAAATGTAATATCTTTTTATGTTCCACTACAAGAAAGTCATACAAGTTTGAAACGACAAAGTGATTTGCTATTCCTTCAAGGGATTAAAAGGACATTGCAACACAGAAAGGTCAGAGGCCATCAGCTGTGTTGTGAACTGTTTCATAATTGAACACTACAGACTTGTCCATGCACTTGCAGAAAGACAAGGCGGACAAACACAGGGTCAGCACATGGTGTCCTTGTACATCCTTGTGTAGCATATTTTTGCACAGCCAAGACACATTTGATTCACATTCTGTAAGAAATACATCCCACTGCTCTGAATCTTTTTTTTTAAATTGCCTTACACCTGTGGAATGCACTGTAGAGAGTAATGGAGCTCCTTTGCTGTTTCATTACTGATGCTCTGTGGTTCAGTTGACCCTGTGATCCAGTCCCTCATTGAGTGTTTCACAAGGCGTTGGGAAACTCACACATCTTAGCTAACAAAATATACTCCTCTGCTATTGCAGTAAGCAAATGGCATGACAGGAAAAAGCACAAGCAGCTGTGAGAGAAAAAAAGTCAAATAAAAATGTCAAATAAAACAAATTATATAAATAATAATAATAAAAAAAGTTCACCATGGCATTGCTTTTATAAAACAGTTCCATAAACAAGTTATTCGTGTCATAATTTACATTTCAGACAAAATTGGCCAGTTAGTTATTTGCATATTTCATTTCCACCAACTAAAACAATTCCAGAAGAAGCCAGCTTTGCATATCAACAAGCAATGCACAGACTAAAAAGCCGGAACAGCAGTGGACAGAGAGATTCCTCCTTCCTGTTCAAACCACTTTGCAATCTGAATGTAATGTTTTATTTAATTTTAAAAATGCGAATAAAAGCAACTTCACTTGTGCGCTCAGACTTTTGGATCCCACAGTGTATTTTTTAATTAACACCCTAACAATGTGTAATCACAGAACTGAACATTTCGCTCCAACTCTACTGTCAATAACACTAGTTTAGTCTAAAATAGGAAATCATTCTTAAAGAATGTTATTAAAACTATCAGCACACTAAAAAGTCTAACACTAGGACAGGTACACGGAGTGAGGCGAGCTAACAAGAACATTTTCAATCTTGGCTACAAAGACTGAGGGAAAAAAGAAGACGAAGAAGAAATTAACATATAAATGAGCATATGTTCACAACGACTGTCCAGAATTAAGTTAAAACTGAACAAATATTGAATACAAATGTAGCTACTCCCCTTCTGAAAGCACATAGTGATGTTGTCATGTTGTACTGTTTGTCTGGTCTTCAGAAGTGAGCATTTCGAAACCAGTTCAACCTTTAACTCCAGGGAACTGATTTTAAGACAGTTTGCCTCTGTCAGCTCATTGCATATGGTTTTTTCTCAGCCAGTAGAAGGTCATTTACCGTTTTCTTTGCTTTGTGTTTATGTTTTTAAACTAGCAGGGGTAGATCTGGTGGTGACATTGTTGATTATCTTCTCGCGTAGAATTACAGTCCAGCATCAAAACGGATGTTGTGAATACATGGAAACGGCACGATTCACGACAACACTGGAGAACTTTGAGACTCAAATCTTGTGAATCACATCTGCTCATTATTTTTAAACATCTGCTTGTAATTACTATCAGTCCTGACTTTTTTCACCAATAGTAGGCTTTTGCAATCAAAAGCTAGTCTTTTGTTCAGATAAATAGAGCAAATATTATTAAAAGAATGGGTAAGTTTGTTTACCACTTACAGGACAGCACATTCTAAGGGAAATGTTGTAGTAAAATGCAAATTGCTCAATGTCAGTACAGATAATGCTGAATTATTAAGGGCTTTATTAATGGGTCTCTCTGACCTCTAATGCCTTATTTGTTGATCTTCGTAATCCCCGTTCTCCCGTCTGTCTCTTCCCTCAAAGGCTTAGTCATGCTCTAAAGAACATTCCTGAGTTATCCAAGTGGCCGAGTGCAAAACCTCTGTGACAAAATGCTTTTTATATGATAACTGCCATTATCAGCTCGTGTAGTAAAAACACCAGCACACATTTTTATGGGTAGCTATAATTTCAAAGGCACTAAAGGGCTTCTTTTTCATCGTCTTGTAATGTCAAATATTATGCTGGAATTTCACTAAGAATGAATTATGTGCATTCCTTTTTTATTATTATTTAGTTCTTTGCTGTGCATGGTTCAGACATAAAATAACAGTGGTGTTCTGAAATGAGGAGGGAAATTTTTTTTTTTTTTTTTTTTCTCAATCAAATGCAAATTCATGTTCCAGTCACATTTTCTTGGTTAAATAAACATTACTTACACTGTATAAAAAGAAAAAAGCCTTTTGTAATATTTCTACATTAATAATGTAATCAATATCCTATTTATTAAAGCCAAGTGTGAATTTCATCAAGTTTGTGTTTTTAAGCATTTTACATTTATCCCAAAATAATAACTCAAGGCAGTAACAATATAAACAATATTTATTTGTTAACCTATGTGCAGCTATTTTTAATGGTTAACTTTTAACTATTTTTTGAATTTTTTTGGATCATCAGTCATCAAAGCTCAGTAAATACTGGTCATAGACACAGAAATTTGCTTACTTACTAAAAATTCCCACAGATCATGCTTTCATACCATTAAGTCTTATTTCAACATATTCTCACTCCCAACTCGTCACATATTGATGCTTGGTCAGCACCTGAGCACGTAACCCAACCCCTGCCTCTAAACCTACTATTTGTCAATAAAACACAAGATATAACAGGCAGATACAGCTACAGTCATAATTTACTTAAAAAAATATTAATTTTCCAAGTCTTCTGAGGCGAAACAATTGATTTGTGAGAGGAATAGATGCAATCACCATCTCTGTCTGCAAAGCTCAGTCTGTGCACAAATTCAAAAAATGCCACCAGAAGAAGCCCTACGTCAGCCTTGGTTGGGAAATGTCATTGGCCTTGTTTGTCTCGTGACCGATTGCATCATACTACTGGAGTATCTTTTTGAGTGACGTGTGAGCGCGTTAACAGAGCGGGATCATTTTCAGCAATTAAAACCTTGTGTTTTACTTCTTCGCATAAACATACCCTATGGCTTCAGAAGACTGCAACAGGACTTGTTTGTAGTGCTTTTATACTGCTTATATATATATATATATATATATATATATATATATATATATATATAGTAAAAAAATAAAATAACACCAGTATTACAAAATATA
>JAHKKF010516032.1:0-18013 GCA_019740295.1 Labeo calbasu
CAGGCTCTGTGAGGACAGTCCTCCATGGCTCCTGAGACTCAACTCAGACCATTAACCTCTTCAGCCATGGTTATGTTCAAACCTTACTTCCTTGGCGGCAAATCATGAAAAAAAACAAACAAACAAACAAACCAACCAGGCATAGCCTCTTCTGCACAGGCTCCAAAAAAGTTGCATGTGTTGTCACGCAAACCAATCAGTGAAGACATTTTGACATTGTCTTCTGTGTTAAAGTTAAAAAAAAATCATCTCAAGTGAAAAATTTGCATGATGCATTGTCACCCAAGCCAATCAGCGAAGAGCTTATTGACACGTCCATATTGATATCGTATCTTCAGCGCTAGTTCAAAAAAATTCAACTTGATCAAAATTCGCATGATGCGCTGTCGCTCAAGCCAGTCAACAAAGAGCTTATTGACATGTCCAGTTTGACATCGTGTCTTCCGCATAAGTTCAAAAAAATTCAACTCGAGTGGAAAATCTGCACGCATTCGCAGAATGCTTTGTCGCTCAAGCAAATCAGCAAAGAGCTTGACACTTCAGTTCGACATTGTGTCTTCCAAGTTAAGGTCCAAAAAAATTGAACTTATTATTCCGTTGTCGTATTGACGTGCCAGCAAGTTCTTCGCTGATTGGCTTGCACGACAACGTCATGCAAATTTTTGACTCGCGTAAATAATTACATTTGCTTTGGGGGTCACACCAAAAGCAAATGTAATTATCCACAGGAGTATATTACATAAAAAGTCAATGCAAAGATGTGAACAGATGCTAAAATCTTTCCGCTACTAATCTAGATCAATAACGCGATTAGAATTTTCTATTTGCATTTGGTGTGCACACAGCATTAATCATACATTTAAGTCTATTCAACATCCAAGATAAACATTATTCACTTATAGACTGTATAAAAATGACAAACGAATAAACCAAATCAAATCTGGCAGATGTAGAAAGCTTCTAAACCAATTATCAAATATTAAGCTTCTAAAACCAATCATTAATGATCAAAAATAAAGTGGTGAAGAAGAGATGAAGGTAAAGAAGAATGTGAAGGTGAAGAAGGTGATGAGAGAGGAGAAGAAGGTGGTGAAGGAGAATGAAAGGGAGGAAGAGAAGATGAAGGAGAAGGAGAAAAATAGAGATAAACAAAACAAAATACTTCTTCCACCAAATACAAACATAACCATGGCTTGAGGGCATGTAACAGGAGGTGAGCATGTTACAAAGGCATTTTCAACACCTCGTCTGTTATCCAGTCTGTTTTGTTTGTGTTTTGGTTCTGTAACAGTGTAAGCACAAATTAGTAGAAATTATTGAGAAGTCACAGCAAAAGAGGGTGGTGGCCTACTTACAGAACAATGCTCAAGGCTCAGGTGACATGGATAGTGACCTCACGCTGAACAGCTGGCTGCCCTACTCCCAGCCAAGCCCTTTGCTTCTTATTTTGTTGTGGCAGGACAAGCAAACGCACAGACCGATAGACATTCAAAAGCATCATGGGTAGGAGAAGGGGTCAGAGGTGGAGGGGTGGCCAAGCAGCTGCAGGGAGAGAGCGAGCAGTCTAGAGAAGCTAGGTTATTCATTTTTTTAGTAGATCAGGGAGCTCCCTATTTTCCAAATATCCCACAATGCTCCATCCCAAAACACTTCTTGGAACAGTTCAAGATTGCAGGTTAAATTTTAAAGTTCTACAAGTTCTGATTGTGTGCATGATGATTTAGTGACTTTAGAGTAGGTACAATGGTAGTACGATCTACTACCAGCGGTTTCATATTAGTTCACGGCACCAATTAAAATGATAAACGTATGCAATATTGTAAAAACAAAGCATTAACCAACATCCAGTTTCTCATATGTTAAACATCTGATCTCTTTGAAGAACCTAACAAGTAGTTAGTTATGCTTCTCAAAGTCATCTGGCCTAATGAATCTCATCAGCACTGAATTTATGCAAAGACCTCCTTGTGACAGCTCTTCACTGATGAAAGGGATATTTGAACAACAGAGGAAATCAGGAGTGTGGAGCGTTGCAATCTAACACTCTACAGCAGGAGATGTAGCGAAAGAGACAGAGAACACGGCATTTCTTTGCTTTCAGTAAAAATGAAATCAGCATGTTTAATAAAGCTTGGGTACCAAACTGCAATACAATAAAGAACACTTTCCACACAGCCACACACATTTTAATGCACAATGGCAAGACATTCCTATATATAAAAAGTAAAACCATTTAGAAGTGACTCTAACAAGAGCCGATTATATTATATACTGGATGTGAGGTAGCAAATTCTGACGCAAGCATCTTAAAAATGGCTTCTCAGGAAAAATGTCATCATGACCAATAGTCATGGTTAAAAATACAAGACAGACCAAAAATAAAATAAAAAGAAGCTAAAACCGAGAGGCTGCCTTCTCGATTCTGTGCATAGTGAGGTATGCTTTATTAACCTTGGTCAAATGAGTCCTCAGAGGAGCTGACTCCTGCCTCCTGTAGCAATAAAGCAAAGTGCTTATGTTTCCTCTCTTTGGCCGCCTGCTTGGACTTGAGCGATGAAGACGAAGATGAAGAGGCTCTCTTGGACGACGAACGCTTTTTCTTGGATGGAGTGCTGCACAGGCCGGGGAGCTGTGGACGTGACCCTGTTCTCCCCAACATGGAGCTCGGAGGCCAGCCGTCCTTCAGGGAATCGTCCTCTTCTGAATCAGTGTCTGGGACAAATCACAACAGATTTCACTCAGAATGGTGGTCTAAAAGCACCATGAACTAAAAACTGATTCAAAACAATTATCATAGATAATCCTAGATTATCATTATATGCACGGGTATATTGTAACAATAGCTTAAAATACATCATATGGGTCAAAATTATCAATTTTTCTTTTATGCCAAAATCATTAGGATATTAAGAGAAGATAAATTTCCTACCGCAAATATTTCAAAACTTAATTTTTGACATGCATTGCTAAGAACTTCATTTGGACAATATTTAGATTTTTTGCAACCTCAGATTCCAGATATTGTCCCATCCTAACAAACCATACATCAATGGAAAGCTTATTTATTCAGCTTTCAGATGATGTATACATCTCGATTTAAAAAAAATATTTACCCTTATGACTGGTTTTGTGGTCCAGGGTGTATATATACAAGCAAATCAGCATATTAAAATGATTTCTGACAGATTATGTGACACTGAAAACTGAAGTAATGGCTGCTGAAAATTCAGCTTTGCCTTCACAGAAATAAATTACATTTTAAATTTTATTAAAATAGAAAACAGGTCTTGTAAACTCAAACAAATGTTTCCCAATATTACTGTTTTTACTGTATTTTTGATCAAAACATTTGACTTCAAACCATTACTAAAATTTAATGATCCCAAACTTCTGAATGGCAATAAATATATTTACAAAAAAGAAAAAAGAAAAATCTTAATATCAGTACTGTGATCAGTACTCCTAAATAGCAACATCTAAATGCATCCCACAATAATTTATTACAGATACAGTCTCATAAACACATAATGGTAGATAGTTATCAACAAAAACTCTTCATTATCTAAGACAAAAAACACAAACGCAAAAAGTATTTAGCAGGAAAAAGCCCCAGGGGTTCTTGTAACCTGTTTGAAAACAACAACAACAACAACAGAATATTTACAAAAAAAATCTGACTTACTGTTAGAATAGCTGCTGATTTCTGACCTCATTGGAGAATAAGGTGCTTTCCGCTGGCCTTTTCCCTTAAGGCATGGATCTGAAGGCTTCGTTTTGGTAGCCATTTTGCTTTTACCTCCTTTGGAAGACTTGTGAAAGATGCTGAGATCTTTCGACAGGCTGGATTTTCCCATCTTGACTCTCACGTCTATATCGCTAAGCATGGAGACTCTGCTGCCAGAACTAGCCCTGGACTTCCCTGAGGAACCGTCTATGAACTTACAAGAGGGCTTGCTGAGTTTACTGAGCTTAGTGAGGGACAAGGCCTTGTCGAGTTTGGATGCCAACTGCTCCTGCTCGCTCACTCGGCTCTTCTTCACAGCCATTTTAGGTGCCTGATAAGATATAAAAGCAATGGATTTTATTTGATTTTGTTGAACAAAAACAAAAATGTTCAGATATTTAATGTTCAGAAACCAACCTCATGAGAGAAGCTTGAAGATGCCTCCTGCTCACTCCAGCTCTTTTTTTTCTTCTTCAACCTCAACGCACTATCCTCCTCCTCCTCCTCATCTCTGTTAGAGGCCCGAAAGCGCTTCCTCAGCACCTCCCCACTCTCAGAGTCCTCTGAGTAAAGCACGCTTCTGCCCAACCTGCAAAACAACAGAGCGTTCAGCTGCAGGGTAGGCAGTGTGGAGCACAGCTGAGCCTTATCGGCGCCTGAGCTACACACTCACTTCGCACACTTCGAATCCAGCTTGCTAGAGGGTGGAGACAGTGCGCACAGGCCATGTTTCCTCTTTCGGGGACGTCCCGGGCCCCTGCGGGCTAAACTTCTGTTCCTCTCATGCTGCTGGATCTGTTGTTGTTGTTGCTGCTGCTGCTGTTGTTGCTGACGTTTCTCTCTGTGAATCAAAGGGATCATAAATAGCAGATTGTTTGTTTGTTAGTGGGATTAAATGAGGTAGGTTTGGATTACTGGTCTTAATGAAGTGGCGTAAAGGGAGGTAATGTTAATTGGGAGACTCACTCTTTTTCTCTCCGCCTCTGCAGTTTGACCAGCTCTCGCTGCTTTTCTTTGTAGCGCTGCTGCAGTTCGGCGAGTCTCACACGGTAGTCCACTTCTACGGTGTCCATTCCCTCCAAAGAGGATTTCGAGAACATCTAAGAGAGGAAGCAAGATTACGTCTGTGGTTTGACTTCCGTAGGCAGTACTCTCAGCAGAAACAAAAGTATTATTAGCTAAAAGCTTGCTATGAGATATGTACCTTTGCAAAAGGTCAAATGCAGTGCCAAAAAAATAATAAAATATATGCATACACACTCATACATACATATATACACACACACATATATACATACACACACACACACACCACACATATATACATATACATTTAACGCCACTGGAATTTATAAATGCTGTTTAAATGTTAAAACATCAAATACTACTAGCTGTAAACATAGCAAAAACAAATATTTAATTTCCACTGGAATTTGTAAACACTGCTTAAGTGTTAAAACATCAAATACCCCTAGATGTAAACAGTTAAAACAATGTCACTGGAATTTGTAAACACAGCTCTAATGTAAAGAATTAGAACGCCACCATTTGTAAACATTGTTAAAAATGGGACCAATTCAAATGCTACTGGAATCTGTAAACATGACACATTTAAAAATATGTTAACATTGCTTGCATTTAAATCCACAAACATCTTAGGCCTGGTTTACACTTGTGCATTTTAGAAAACGACCCTTGTCTACACTGGCGCTTTCAATGCATTTCAGAAACGTTGTCCGTCTACACTACACAATGGAAAATGCATGTCACATGACCAATCAGGTTGCATACCATAGAGATATATATACGTAGGTGCCTCATTAGCGACTATACATAAGCCATCTGCCATATTGTAATGGTCAACTTGACGTCATTCACCATAGTAATCACTGAATATTTAAAATGCCACAATCCTGCACTGACACTGGTCTGCAAATCTGTAGTATGGTGAATGACGTCAAGTTGACCGTTCCAAGATGGCGGATGCATCCACATGCCTGGAGTGGTCAAATAGGGCATCTATACATATCTATGCTGCATACGTCATCAAGGATGTTTTAATTTAAGAGAAGTAGCCTTGATAAAACTGACTGTTATTCTTTACGGTGTAAAACTACTATAAAAAGGTTAATTTTCTTAAATAAGCATCCGAAATGAGATGCAACAAATAAGCATGATATTCTTGTTTCAACGATCGGCAAGGATACGCAGAATAAATGTGGGTAGCCACGGCATCAAGTCTCCATTTTCGAGGGCTGTAAACAACACGCGTAACTGTAGCAAAAGAACGCACTAGTGTAAACGAAGCCTTAGAATTACCATCCTGAAAGTGCAAAAATAAACTTCTTAAAGGGATAGTTACCCAAAAGTTAAAAATCTGTCATTAATTTCTCACCCCCATGTCATTCCAACCCATAAGACTGTTCATCAAAACAAAAATAACGACTTCACACAATTCAAAAAACAAGAAGAATGTGTCATTTTAGTTTTCTTTGCACACAAAAAGTATTCTTATAGCTTCATAAAATGATGGTTGAACACTGATGTCACATGGACTATTTTAACGATGTCCTTACTACCTTTCTGGGTCTTGAACATGGTGGTTGAGTTGCTGTCTACGCAGGGTCAGAAAGCTCTCAGATTTCATCAAAAATATCTTAATTTGTGTTCTGAAGATGAACGAAGGTCTTACGGGTTTGGAACAACATGAGGGCGAGTAATTAATGACAGAATTTTCATTTTTGGCTGAACTACCCCTTTAAGCGCAGGTTTAAAAGAGGGAGAAGAAAAAAAAAGAGAGAGTAATAAAAAGGCAAGCATACAGGTTCATCTTTCTTCTGTCTCCAGCTGTATTTCTTATTAGGGTTGAGCTCTCGGGGGAGTCGGATGATAACCTGAGGTTGACACTCGATGGCCTCCAGGAGGACCTGCCTGCCAGCTTCCAGCAGACTCTCTAGTCCACAGAGCAATACAGCTGCACACACAAACACACGATCGATACCAACATTAATTACCTCTAGGGAGCACGGGGCAGCCCCACATTCTCCAATACATCAGTATATGGGTGTTTCTTGTGTCAGACTGCATTAATGGATTTGACATCCAGATGCATCCAAAAGACCAGACAGCTGCATTTACTTATTCTGTTTTTACTCTAAAAGAAGCTTCAAGAACAACAACACTCCAGCAAATTTTGAATATATTCACTAGAGCTGAAACAATTCCTGAGCTTGTTTCAGCACATTTTACTTTACGGCACACTACAGTGAGCAAATCTCTCTCCAATCACCCCGCTTCCCTGAGAACTGCTGGAGCACGCTAGATCAAGTCCCACATCCTTCAGATTTGCCTTCCTCTCTCTGAAACGAGACTTACCCTCTGTGTCATCTCTGGGTTGCCTCTGCATCTCCAACTCTGCCATCTGGCTGAGCAGGGCCATGCCTTCCAGAGCGGTGGACTCTAGGGGACTGACGCCCGCGCAGAGCTCAGACCTAGAGTTGCACGCATCTGCCAGGATGGACACCGCTCCGGCCTGCGGAAGCTCGCTGGCTGTGACTAGGGCGAACATGCCTGCCATGGGGTCTTCAGGCAGGATGGCCACTGGTGCGGATGAGGGCTGAAGGTGGGGAGGGCTGCTGCTAGGCAGCAAAGGATTGTCAAGTTTGGACTCCAGGTGTGGGGCATCCGGAACAGGATCTCTGAGGTCTAACGGGTTCAGGCTATCAGAGAGATCTGGGGGCGGATGTGCTGGTTGGAGGTCACAAACCACATGGTGTGTGTCCGTGTAACTAGATGAGGATTTGTAGACTTTATCTACCAGACCAATCGGGGGTTCTGTAGTTTCAACTCTGGTGGTTCTCTCAGAGTCCAGCCTAGAGGTTTCATACAGCCCCAGACGGCTAGAGGAGGCAGCTTCGATTTTGACAGCCTCCTCATCTTCCTGGTCTGATTCCTCCTCTGGCAAAGGCGTAGCTGTATCTCTAGGATGGGGCTTGGCCTCTGTGGGTGCGCTAGAGTCTTGGGTGGTGATGGGTGCGTGCCTCAAGCTGTCCTGGCTCAGGACGTCTTTGCTGTCTTCCAGGTTTGGCTCCTTTTTGAACACAGTGCCGCCCTCCTTCAAGGACTCTGGCTCTCTGGAGGCCTGGAGTGGCTCCACAACCACTGGAGAACACAAGTGCTGGGGTTTGACATCTGCGGCGGTTGCCAAGTGCTCGGAGGTCTCAGCCGGCAACGGCACATCTGGAGCCAAGCCGTCAGCATCTGCGGCAGCAGCCGGCTGGAGGAGGTAGGGGTAATGGCTGCCGAAAGGTGCCGTTATCGATTGGTACGGGTAGCCGGGAGGAATTTCTGCCAAGGAAACAGAAGAGACAGGTTTTTGAGGTGCTTATGCAAAGAGTGGAAGGGCTTTAGTTCGCTGCGACAGAGTGACAAAGTGATTAATAACCCCACATGTTCTACGGCACAGGGGCTTTATGAAACTTTCATGAACCAAATGGCCTCAGCACAAGCATCCCAAAAGCCCTTATATACACATAGGCCAACACGTTCGTGCATACTCATACATTCAGAATGCACCGCGAGCAGAAAATCTATTTATTCTGAGCATTGAACATTTTTAAAGGAAAACCGCCAGGGGATACGGGTACAAAAGGGCTGCTGTCATAAGAAGTCTCTATTCCAGTGAAGTGGCAGCTGGTAATCCCATATGTGGGGATATTTGCAGGCTACTCATTAAGACCGCACTACCCTGCACATTCTGACATGAAGAATAGCACACTGCGTTTGATTGCTGTCCTAGGTGGATTCTCGGTCCCCTCCCGAACATATTTCCTTAAAAACAGCACTATGGTGATTAATGACCGTGCATTATTAAACAGCTTTACTTTCGGTTTTTGATTAGTGTCCCTCTCATTTACTCTGCAATATGCAAATAAACAATTATTTCATAAGACCATGCAAATCTACAGATGTGGCGACTGAAAAATTAGGCAATGCATTTAAAGGAGAAGATCACTTCAAGAACAAATATGTACAGATACTTTACTTACCCCTTTTCATCCAAGATGTTCATGTCTTTCTTTTTTCAGTCGTAAAGAAATTATATTTTTTGAGGAAAACATTTTAGGATTTCTCTCCATATAGTTGACTTCCAAGGTGCCCGTGAGTTTGAACTTCCAAAACGCAGTTTAAATGCTTCAAAGGGCTCTTAACGCTCCCAGCCGAGGAGAATGGTCTTATTCAGCGAAACGATTGGTTAAACTGGTCAAAAACTTGTCTTGTCTAGCTCTGCGATGCGCACGTGTACTCTGTGCACTCCAGTCCAATACAGTTAGGGTATGTCGAAAAACTCCCACCTTGTTTGCTTCTCCAACTTCAAAATCAGCCTACATGGCTGTTTTACCTTTTTTTTTTAAACTACATTTTGAAAGTTCAAACTCGCAGGCACTACTGAAGTCCACTATATGGAGAACATTCCTGAACTGTTTTCCCCAAAAAACAATTTATTTACAACTGACGAAAGAAAGACATGAACATCTTGGATGACAAGGGGGTGAGTAAATTATCTGCAAATTTTTGTTCTGGAAGTGATCTTCAATTTGGGAAAGCTGATCTTCCCACTTACCACGGTACATAGATGGGAAGGGAGCAGAAGGTTGCTTCTGTAGACTGAGTGGTTCTTTCTCAGGCACTTCCACAGACTCCTCTTTGGTCTGGATGGGGGAGGCAGGAGGGGGCGATGCCGAAGCGGGGCTGACTGAGTGAGGGACAGGGGACGGCGGATGGGAGTAGGGCTGTTGAGGGAGGGACTTCTCCACTTTGGGTCTGTCCTCAGACTTCAGTGCAGTGACAGGTGAAGGCAGCGGTGGGACGGGCAGCGGCGTCAAGGCTTTGCTGTACGAGGTGGAGGGGGTCGGGGAGCGTGGGGGAGGCTTGCGTGAGTGCAGGGCTGGAGTGGGAATGCCAGAGAGACTGGATTTTGCTCCTTCAGCTACTCTCTTGTCTGGCTTCTCATCCAAATCGGTCCTCGTTTGACTTGCATTTAATCTCTCCTGCACCAACGGAAAAAACAAATCAACATTTATTTTATTACTTAAAGGGATAAATGAGAATTCTGTCATTAACTATTCCCTCACGTTGTTCCAAACCTGTAAGACATTCGTTCATCTTCAGAACACAAATTAAGATATTTTTGATGAAATCCAAGAGCTTTCTGACCCTGCATAGACAGCAACACAGTGGACACGTTCAAGGCCCAGAAAGGTAATGTAATGTTCTGAAGCTACAAGAATACTCTTTGAGCGCAAAGAAAACAAAAATAACGACTTTATTTAGCAATCTTTTCTCTTTTGTGTCAGTCTTCGTTACATGTTCACATGAACAGACGACGAACCAAGAGACATGAAGAGAAGAAACTGTTGAATAGATCAATAGTTTTGTTTTCTTTCCGCACAAAAAAGTATTCTTGTAACTTCATAAAATCACAGTTGAACCACTGATGTCACATGGACTATTTTAACAGTGTCCTTACTACCTTTCTGGGCCTTAAACTTGTCAGTTGCATTGCTGTCTATGCAGGGTCAGAAAGCTCTTGGATTTAATCAAAAATATCCAAATTTGTGCTCTGAAGGTGAACGAAGGCCTTAAAGGTTTGAAACAACATGAGGGTGAGTAATTAATGACAGAATTTACATTTTTAGGTAAACTATCACTTTAATTACAAGCCTATAAAAAATACAGAAAATGCAAAAAGTATAAAATAATAAGCAAATTTATAAAATCAAACCAAAAAAAAAAAAAAAAAAAAAAAAAAAGCAATCCTGAAACCTAGATTTTTCACACACAGAAAAACAACATAGTACAATATTTTGGACTCAATGCTAGAAGCTCATGTGTGTGACCTTGGACAAAAATCAGTAGGGGCAATTTTTTTTAATTGAGATTTATACATCACTTGAAAGCTGAATAAAGCTTTCCTTTGATGTATGGTTTGTTAGGGTAGGACAATATTTGGCCAAGATACAACTATTTGAAAATCTGGAATCTGAGGGTGCAAAAAAAAAAAAAAATCTAAATACTAAGAAAATCACATTTAAAGTTGTCCAAATGAAGTTCTTTGCAATGCATATTACTAATCAAAAATTAGGTTTTGATATATTTACGGCATGGAACATGATCTTTACTTAATATCCTAATAATTTTTTGCCATAAAAGAATGCAGGGTCACATATGCATTTGGTATTTATGCCTGTTTTCCATGCTGAACACTCAAGAGTTGGTGCAAATAGACCTTAAGGACTACATAATGGGAAACACAGGAGTGCCTCCCAACGATTATAATGACACTGACAGACAAAGAGTTTCATACCACTAACTGTGCGTTCCTCTGCAGCTCCATGACCTGTGCGGTCTGGTGTTGGATCATGTAGAGCTCCTGTTGGCGCAGGAGCTGCTGGTGGGAGAGGAGCTGGAGCTGATGGGCATGCTGCAGAGAGCTTCCTGCCGGCGGGTACATGGCCGACCACAGCGGGGGGCCTCGCTCTAACATCTCAGCTTTTAAAAGAACAGGAGGAATACTTGAACATCATGCATCGAGTAGATTTATTCTGCTATATGTCAGGGATATCACTCCCACGCACTTAGAAATGCATGTTTTATGCGCGTGCGAGAATGGAAAGACAAAAGTATGAACACAAAAACTGTGGCAAATACACAGGACCTACCATAGTGTGGCAGATGCTCTGTCGGAATAACAACCACCTGCCCGGTTTGTGGATCTCGGGCAAACTGGTAAGGTGGGGGGATGGAGCCCGTCAAGGCAGGAGGATATCCTGGAGGCAGCGCCTGATGAAGGGAAGGGGGGCCTAGACCTGCACACAAATAACGGTTGGGTTCAGCGTACTTGTAGTTGATGGTCCATTTGCACTTGCTTTCTGGCAGCTTCGTGAACACTCAAGAGTTAATTCCCAAGAGAAACACCATTCCCACCATAATCCCACCCTTGTGCGTGGAGCACGGACCTTGTTGAAATCCTGCCAAGAGGCACAGCGCTTTAACTACAGCAATTTACTTAGGGGACATTTTTGTTTTTAAAGTAAAGTCTAGACAGAAACTCAAACGTCAGACAACTGTGAACTGACCGTGCTGTTTGCTGTTATTCTTGGATGGAAGTTGTGGAGTGAGACTGATTGTTTCTAAGAATGTCTAAAACACTCAGCCTAGACAAAACGCTCGGGCCGTCTGGCAGGGCAACAGACTGCCTCGAGGAAATAATTCACCGTCCAAATTCCATTCACAACACAGTTCTGAGTTCCATGACCCATAATCATTTATTACTCATTAAAATAAGAATAAATGCAAGGCAATTGCTTGTCATAACATGACATAATTCTTATATAACAGGCATAGGCGAAAAAAAAGGGCGGGTACCATATGGAGAACCAGACAGCCACATGGAGGGGGCTCCTGGCCGGGGCAGCCACGGGTGAGAAGCCAGGTGGGAGGCGGGGTCAGCAGGCCAGCGGCCCGCACCAGCTAGAGTCGGTCCACCAGTCACCATCAGGTTTGGGTTCAGTCCACTAGCAGACACCATAGGTGGATGCAACTGGGTGTAGTCTGCCAACTCTTTATTCTCTCTGTGAATGACAAGAGACTTATTCAAGGCTGACCAAACTATTGCAAAGTAGTATTTGCATTTCTTAATCTGGAAGTCTAAATTAAAAAAATAAATAAATAAATAAATAAATAAAAATAAAAAAAGATTCCGTAGTATTGTTTAGAATTTATTACTCCTAACAAAGACTAAATTTAAAACCACACTAAATCATAATAACTTCCATAGTTTTACTTTGGTCAAGAATGTTCCGTTTGGTGCTTTACTACATATTTTCAACATATTTTCTGGAATCTGAATTTAAAAAAAAAACAACAATACCTGAAAAAACACTGCAACCTTTAATTCCTTAAAATAACAGTTCATTAATGGTTCAATAATTATGTAATTATTTTTTTAAACTCTTCCAAATCTTTCAACTTTCACTTTGATGGAACATAGAGTCCTTTCACACAGTAATACCAGTAAATTGGCATAAAATTACTACAACAACTTTACCGGTAAATACAAAAATGCACTGTTCACACAGGCATTGAAGTTCTTTTTTTTAACCGGTAAAGCACCATTCACACATCACTTTCAAAATACCAGGAAAATTCTGTGACATCATTAACCGGAAATGACCTCTAAATGACTGCGCCTCCCGGTGTTGTTTTTGTAAACATGGAGGGGTATACGTGTTCAGTGCTTTTGTAGAAATGTTCAATTTTGTGTCAAACGTTCACATTAGCTGCATTTCCTTTACTTTTTAAATTACACAAACTGAAATTATGAATTGAAAATACGCTTAATGGAAATGTGTCAATTTCACAAAGTTTTTACGCTCATATGAGGTGGTTTTTCAGGCATTTTGAAAAAACTTTTTTTTTGCATTTACAGGTTGCATGGCATATGTAAAACACTTCATAAGAACACTTCACATGTGGCCGCTCTCAATAAGCATAAGGGGCTTTCCCTGACATTAATGCTTAGACCAGTGGTTCTCAAACTTTTTATAGCAAGTACCACCTCAGAAAATATTTGGCTCTCCAAGTACCACCATAATGACCAGCATTAAAATACAGTAGTGTAGCAGGTCTAACTACTCAGCTACAGCTTAGCACAGTTCAAAAGCGTGGCAGTTTTATTCCTAATAACAATATTTATTGTTGTCAGCCACTTTAACATTGTAAAGTTTGAACATTAACACTGCACAGTGCTTAAAACAGGTAAATAAAAAACTTAAATGATGATTAAATTAAAATGCGTTGAACCTAAAAGTTAAATAAAACCTGTACTGTACATGTAAATGTAAAAATAATAGCTAATAAAAAAACACTTTACTCAAATAAAGATTAAACTAAATTGTATTGTTTTTTTAACATGAATTTATATTTAATTTAGTGATTCCTCTGTGCACCACTAGTGGTACTTGAACCACACTTTGAGAACCACTGGCTTACACGATTTACGCTGCACACATCTGCGGCGTGTTAAGGCTCCGACAAGGCCACCCGAGTGGATCGCGGCCAATCTAATCAATGCTTATGTTTATACCAGCCGCGC
This sequence comes from Labeo calbasu, assembly GCA_019740295.1. Lineage (NCBI taxonomy): Eukaryota > Metazoa > Chordata > Actinopteri > Cypriniformes > Cyprinidae > Labeo > Labeo calbasu. The sequence continues at coordinate 13,881 of JAHKKF010516032.1, forward strand.
TGAAGGCTTTCCCTGTTGCTTCTGTAAGATACATGTATACGCTTCTTTCGATATAGCCAAAATCTATCAAAATCCATTGCCATGACTTATCACGAGAGAAAAAAAAAAGGTTTTAGTCACATAACATTGGTTAATGGAAACGCGTCATTTCGCAATACTTATCAACATTTATAAAATATCACCAAAGTTTCTTGCCTATTTATGCAGTGCTTTTGGCCCAGATACATCACATTAGACGACCACCAAACTGAAATACACAGCACTAAGTAAATGCGTCATCTACGCCAGAATGTTCTGATTGGCCCAGAGTAGTCACATGCTCACACCAGTAATCTTCATTCTGCATTCACACACAGCATCATACTGGTAATTCACTGGTAATGTTACAACTTCCCTTACTGGTAAATTGCCAGAACAAATTTTCTGGTACTTTTGAAATGGTATTGTTCACACAATCGTTTAATGGTAAAGGCTTTATGTGTGAAAGGGGCTATAAAGTACATTTGTGAAACAAAGACAAAAAAACAAAAAAAACAAAAAAAACAAAGGTGCTATTACTGTGTTTTTCTAATCATTTAAATCTCCTCAAAAATGTACCTTGTGTTTGATGGAAGAAATGCATTACACAGGATTTGAACTTTATGAGGGTGAGTAAATCATTATAATTTTTGCTGAACTATTCCTTTAAAAGACTGCTACGCACCTAATATCCAAGTGCCCACATTTGCCAACCAGGAAAATGCATGTCAGATGCTATTACAATGCAAAATTCATGCTTATTCAAGCCCAACAGGAAGACTGGTGGCCATTTAGCCCTGACTGAGACACAAATTCCCCAGTCCATGACTTCTATTCTGCCGTACACTTAAGGACAGACACTGAGGGCGGAATCCTGCTGAGAGAGCCAGTCACTTTTATAAGCACCAATTTCCCCAGTGGGGAAGACTGACTTTTTCTGCTCCTCGAAATGAGAGCCACACTTTGAAAATGGGCTCATATTTGCCGGGAACTGTTGCCATAAATCCGTCCACTCTAAAGAAAACCACGCTGAGAGTGTGACCAATGAAAGTAAAATGTTGCTCCGTTTAGCCAGTGTGTGGAATCAAAGAAACAAGAATCCATTCGCACTGGTTGGATATGCTTGGGTCCGTACTATAAGGTGAATTATTTCAATAAAAGGGGGCTTTTAATTAACAGGCTTTCGTCCGGGCTTCTAAAAACTTTTTAGAAAATGTCTATTTGGCACATGTAAACACTTTAGTATTGCCGCTAAATATCTGCTGAGATTATAAACTAGCTTCGACCAAGGCAGCAGAGAGAGTATCTTTAAAGATCCACACATTCAAGCCGTCACTGAGTTGTACTGAAGTGACTTTAATGAGTCACCTTCACAGGGCATCTATGCATTAGCTGCTCCTATCACCAGCTTCCACACAACATCAGGGTTCAAAAAAAAAAAAAAAAAAAAAAAAATCAATCACTAGCTCTCTTTCTCAGCTCAATGCTGTGCTTTTTGGAGAAAACTGTAAAAATGTCCTGTTCCTTTTTCAATCAAACCTCTGAACCAACACAGCTGACACCCTTTGTGTAACAAAAAAGGACACGGTAATATACCTGCATTAGAAAGTGAAAGCAGTGGAAAATACCCATATTTTAATGCTGGAACTCTAAAATGTGCCTATTACTCATTTGTGACCCTGGACCACAAAACCAGTCGTAAGTAGCACAAATATATTTGTAGCAATAGCCATAAATACATTGTATAGGTCAAAATTATCAATTTTTCAAGTAAAGATCATGTTCTATGAAGACATTTTGTAAATTTCCTAACATAAATATATCAAAATTTTTGATTAGTAATACGCATTGCTAAGAAATTCATTTGGACAACTTTAAATGTGATTTTCGCAATATTTTGATTTTTTGCACCCTCAGATTCCAGATGTTCAAATAGTCGTATCTCTGCCAAATCCTATCCTAACAAACCATACATCAATAGAAAGCTTATTTATTCAGCTTTCAGATGATGTATAAATCACAATTTCAAGAAATTGACCCTTATGACTGGTTTTGTGGTCCAGGGTCACAATTTAGTTTATCGTGCACTGGAGGATATGGAGGTGGTCTTGACAGCTAACAATGTATACACCACCAACACTACTGAAGACACTTCAGCATTTGCAGTCCACCATGATGCATTTATTTAGGAAATGACCAATCATGTGACCTCAAACATATTTATCCGAGTACGAGCATATTTCTAAACAAATTTCAATGGCAGGTTTACTATTCAATTCTCTTTAAAACTATCTTGAATGAGAATACAAAACACACATACACGCAATAAACAATGAGAACAAATTTAATACACAATAATATTTCCTCCAACGGAGTGTCTGGCTCACCACAAAAATGACCAACGTCAATGTGATTTTAGCCCTCAGTCTTGTTTAAAGCAGCATCAACAGCTGTCACCACACAGCCAGTGAAACGTAAACCTTCATAAATCTCAAATGTAAGAGTTTGAAAAGTTATCCTAAGAAATGACTTCTGACCTAAAACGGAGACATTTACATACGTATAAAAAAGGGAAGTTTTCAGTGTTTTTCCAGATCTACTGAACTAATGCAACTCAAACTCCAAAAGCAGGATTGAATTAGCAGTTAGACTGATGCCTAGTACATTTCTGAGCGCTCGCTTCAACATGCACTCAAAGTGCTCAAGGCGCTTTACGCCAGAGCTTATAAACTCTCATCTTACCTTAACACTTTCTCCTGCTCACGCTCCACACGTCCCGACAGCAGGCGCTCGTCGGCATGACGCGTCCTCTCGTCTCCTTGCTCTTCCTCTGTGTGGATTGGACCTGCAGGAAATCACACCAATTGACATAACTTCATAGTGTTTGCCAACGATTTCATTTTTCGTCATTTAAGATATCTTAGATATCAATACACACATTTCTTAGCTTAGAAACAACCAAATCTTAGCGTCTGCCCGCCTGGCAAGACATAAATTATACCGTTTTCTCTTTATAAATACACAGCTCCAGAAATAGCCTAAACTCTGAAGGTGTTTATCAGTTCTAACACTCAGCACCAGTCATAAGCAGTGTCTTACACATCTATGAGATTACAGACAGGCTCTGTAGAGGGGGAAAAAAAACACGGAGAACCTATGCAGAGCAACATATCACATTTACAAGAAGCCATTGAGGCCCATCAATCACTTATCAATGTTTCAGCACCACTGTGGTGTCATATACGGTTCAGATTGCTCTTCATAGAGACCCAGCCATTTGGAGGATCATTAGACAAAACAAGCAGCATTTCAGAATTTGAACTGAACTTTAAAAAAAAAAGCCTTTGAAGTTTGAGTTCAAAATACCACAACAACAGCCCTGTAGAGCACAAGATAACCGCGCAGAAAGTATCTGAGCAGGATTTAGTTAGGAGTGTATTGAACCTTTCAGTACTGACAGACAGCGGCTGAGAAGAGATTGTGTTCTTCTAAACCGAGGAGGGGGACGAAAGTGCACACAGATCTCTGTCATGCTCCAGGGAAAAGGTTTCAGTCTGTTTCCAAGGTTACCAAAAGCCTGTCCGACATGCTATCCGTTTGCATCAAAAAGAGGGCAAATTAGTCAAGCAAAGCTCTGTCCCCAACACTTGTTTTAAATGTAAATTCAAACCTTCTCTCAGAGTGTGGGGACTAATGTTATTACTGCAATTTCCTCGCACACAAGAGGACATAAATTAATGCCTTTCTCCCCACCTTTTTCTGTCCCTTTCCGAAACAGACTCGATTGCTAAGCAACAAACCTAAAGTCATATTAGAATGCACTGCTTGTTTGCCACCTTTAGTGGAGCTCTGTAAATTATGTTTATAAGCAGGCGGGCATGTGGTGTCTTAGTGAAAGGTTTAACACACTCCCTATGCTAACAGGAAATGCTGTGGGCCAAAGCAATAGCAAAGCTCATGCTGTTTAAGAAATGAAACGAAAGAGGGAGCGACCTTGCTGTCGAGCATGCCCACGTAAATGGGCTGTAACCACGGAAAATAAGACTGGGTCAGTGTGTTGTTCTTCACTTTCGTTAAAGGCGTGAAAGCATGTAACAACAGAGACCAGAAATGTA
>JAHKKF010516032.1:18063-66460 GCA_019740295.1 Labeo calbasu
TAGTTGTGCTGCTTTTTTTTTGCCAACAACAAAATAACTGTCTTTGCCCATTCAATAAAAGTCAACAAGGTCCAAAGCAACATAAAAAAACAGGCTTTTTAAAAAACAACAACAACAGCATCATCATCCATTTGTTCCACAAAAGAAATTAAGTTGAACAGCTTTGGCATGACATGAGGATGAGAATTTTGGGTGAACTATACCTTTGAAGTATTAGTTCACTCCTGAATAAAAATTTCCTGTTCATTAACTCACTCCCATGTCATCCAAGATACTCACATCTTTCTTTCTTCAGTCGTAAAGAAATCAAGGTTTTTGAGGAAAGCTGCATTGAAACTGCAATTTGGACCTTCAACCCACTGATCTCCATTGAAGTCCACTATATGGAGAAACATCCTGGAATGTTTTCCTCAAAAACCTTAATTTCTTTTTGAATGAAAAACAAAAGACAAGAACATCTTTGATGACATGGGGGTGAGTAAAGTATCATGAAATTTTTATTCTGGAAGTGAATTAATCTGTTAAGAATAATGCATTTAAAGCAAAGCAGCAACACACCTTTGATGGTTCCTCCAAGAATTGGTCTGTCCCTGTCCGAAACCGAGCTAGGCTTGCTGCTGTTGTCCCTCTGGCGGGCGACAGCCACCGCAATGCCTACCGGAGGATGACGAACCTCGGCTTCTCCCTGAGAAGAGCTTCCTTCTCTGCCAAAGGATTTAGCGCTCTCTGGTCTCTCAGGCTCCTTCTTCAACTGCTTTCCAGACTGCTGGGGCGGAAGGTGCTGAACTCTGGACATAGGATAACCAGCCTCCAGTTTCATGCTGCCAAGTCCTCCAAACGGACTACGGCTATCAGATCCGTGCCTGGAACCAGACTCGCTGGAGAAGTTGCCGCTGTACTTGATGAGGCTCTGCATGGCCGAAACCTCGCCGTGCCCCTTGGGACTTCCGCCGCTGCCTACCGGTCTATGTAGGCCAGTAGTGTCAAGGTACATTCGCTTGCCCTCTTCTTCACTTCTAGGGCCATGGGTGTGTTGCGCCGCCAATGCGGCCATGTGACTGGTAGCGTAATTGCCCATCTCGAAAGGCTTCCATTTGGGTTCGGCAGAACCCAAAGCTTTCAACGAATGCTGTTCCGAGTGAAGCGTAGCTGGATCCATTCCAGAAAATGGATGGGACGACCTTTGAAGCCTATCCCGCTCTTGGCTGCGGGATTCGGTCTCGAGTCCCGTTTTGATCATGTGTTTTGATGTAGTGTTGGATAAGTCCCTGGCATCTGGGCTGTTTCCAGATTTACTTGAGCACATTTCCAAATGCAAGGGCTTTTTCATGGCCAAACCATTTGACCTAATTATCGAGCCTTCCTCTCGTAAAATGTCTTTCTTAACTTCCCCGTGAGGGGGAGACTCGCTCCTAACGGAGGACCGACCGTGGTCCATATGTGTTCTCTCATTCCCCACCTGCAGGGCTGATCTGTGCGAGTCCCTCTCCCTGCTCTTGTCATTTTTATTATCTCGAGCTTGGGAGGCAATTTGAATTGGCCCTTTTCGCTCATCGTAAACCTCGACAGAAGGCACATAAGTAGGAGCTATCACTCTGTGTTCTTTGCCTGGCTCTTTTGCTGTAGAGTAGAGCGGGTACATGCTGGGCGGCATGTGGTGAGGGGGAGGGTAGGTGCCAGAGGACACCAGCCTGGGCGGGAGATGGGATGGGTTGGGCTGCAGGGAAGAGGGACTGGCATACGACACATGCAGCGTGCCAGCTGATGTAGCAACCGAATCACATCTTTTCTGCTTGTCAGAGGAGAGGTGGCCCCCTGGTCGGCTGGTTTCATCATCCCGGTCCCTGTCCCTGTCCCTCCTGTCCTGTTCCATACTAGGGTGTCGGGTTGGCGTGCTGCTGCTCATCCCGCAGCTGCCAAGTAAACTCTGGTGAGATTGTTTGGGTTTAGTGTCCATGGTGCTCAGAGCAGGCGAGTGCTGGTGAAAGAAAGGCCGAGTGTGCTCCGCAGTTTTCACAGACCTCTCCGGGACTCTACGCTCATCTTCCGCCTTGACATCCAAGGTGAGGTCCACCACACTGTGGGGCCGCGACTCCTCTTTTGGCCTTTCTCGTTCCTTTCTTGGGAGTGAGTGGCCTAGGTCACTCTTACAGGGCTTCTCCTTTCCCAGATCCCTGCTTGAGTCTTTAGAGCTTTTGTGAGAAGACAGGGCCTCCTTTTCCCTTGAGAAGGAGCTGGGCATGTGAGCCACTGGGCTCCTGGCCATTGCAGACTGGGAGTGCACTGAACCTGGCAGGTAAAACCCCTCTGAGAAAATGAGAACAAAATGGAAAGAGTGAGCCCTACAGACCTTAAGACATCTGGTGTAAAAGATAAGACTGCTCAAAGGCCCTAAAGTGCAGAAAGTATATAAAAAGATGGACCATATACTATTAAATTGTTAAAACGCTCTAAATGAGACGCTATCTGCAAGTACAGCAGAGCAGAAAGCAAAGGACATGTAAAAGTTCAAGTGCTAGTTAGTGAATGCTAACAAAAAGTGCTGCCGGTTGAGGCAGAATAAAGTCTAAAGTTTTACATGGTAATATTTTACTGTGACACAGGTAAAGTAAACAGGGATATGGTCAGAAAGCCATTGCAAAAATTGCATGGTTTAAAAATGTACACTACCAGTCAAATATTTTTGAACAGTAAGATTTTTAATGTTTTTTCAAAGAATTCTCTTCTGCTCACCAAACCTCATTTATTTGATCCAAAGTGCAGCAAAAGCAATGATATTGTGAAATATTTTGACTATTAAAAATAACTGCTTTCTATTTGAAAATATTTTGAAATGTAATTCACTCCTTTGATGAAAGCTACATTTTCAGCATCATTACTCCAGTCTTCAGTGTCACATGATCCTTCAGAAATCATTCTAACATGTTGATTTGCTGTTCAAGAAACATTTGTATATAATTGTTATCATCAATATTTTAAACTGTAATGATGAATAGAAAGATCCAAAGATCAGCATTCATCTGAAATAAGCTTTTGTAACATTATATACTACTCCACTCAAAAGCTTGGAGTCAGTATAATTTTTTCTTTTTGTGAAAGAAATGCTAGAAATTCATACTTTTATTTAGCAAAGATGCTTTAAATTAATCAAAAGTGATGATAAAGACAATTATAATGTTTCGAAAGATTTCTATTTCAGATAAATGCTGTTCTTCTGAGCTTTCCATTCATCAAAGAAACTAGAAAATTTCTACTGTTTTCAACAATTTTAATAAATGTTTTTTTGAGCTGCAAACCAGAATATTAAAATGATTTCAGAAAGACCATGTGAGTGGAGTAATGATGCCAAAAAATTCAGCTTTGAAATCACAGGAATAAATTTTAAAATATATTCAAACAGAAAACAGTTATTTTAAATAGTTAAAATATTTCATATTGCTGTACTACGGATCACAGTAAATGCAGGTTTGGTGACCAGAAGAGACTTGTTTAAAAAACATTAAAAATCTTACTGTGCAAAAACTTTTGACTGGTAGTGTACACATACAGGCCTAAATGTTATGATAGTCAGATACACACATAAATCACAGTGATAATGGTTAAACATGCTTTTTCCACTGACGTATACAGACCTTTTTGTGAGTCAAAGAGTGCATGTTGGCTGAGCTGTGGATGCTCGAGGTGGCCCAGGGGAATGTAAGGGCTGGGGTACAAACTGCTTGGCAAATGAGGAAAACCTGGAAAAGATAGAGCACAGACATGTTAAGTCTTGTTATTCGAGAGAATAAGGGAGTGGCTCAAACCGTGAGTTCTTCCTCCAGTATTTAACGCAGCATCACTATCTGGCTATCATCAGGCAGAAGGAACGCTAGTAAAATAACCTTTGAAAATAGTTTATGACAGCGGCACTTGAGTCACTGACTGTACATCGGTCCACGAAACCTTTTCCAGCCGAGCAAAGAAATCTTCCGGTGTCATTATTCAAAGCCAAATTATGCACACTTACAAACACACAGATTTGACGATTTATTATCTTATCAGTTCATGAATCTGTTTCATAGCCAGAGCAGCAGCTCACCTCGGCCCAATCATAAAATTGACATATTACCACCCAAAGCAGAGGGAGAGAAATATTTCTCAAACCTGACATCTGGTAACCGGGGAGCGGCCATTCGCACATGCAAAGTCATGAATTTCATCTAAGATTTCAAGGGCAAAGACACACAAATGCACATTCATAACACTACAAACAGCCATAAACAAAAGCACAAAGGCACGCACAAATAGTGCTGACACATAACATTATCCCTCCTTTAAAAAAAATAAGCTTTAATGAAAGACAAAAGGCCTGTCAGGGCCAAGAACAAACGGCCCTCTAAAGATAGAAATGCTCGACATACAAAGGGGAGGATGAAATGTTTAGAGCGTAATCCTCTGGAATATATATAGGGTCATGGAAGTGCATTCATCATTCCTGGATGTAGAAGATACATTCAAACGGGGTGGATCACAACCTTCCGCCATTGTGAGACATGCAATGCATTGTGGGTGGGGCGGGCTTGCATTTCAAACCAGCAGGACCAGAGGCACATACGAGACCTGTTGCTGCTTTTATGAAGCAACTTGGCAGGCTCGTACCGCCCTGGCCCCCGGTGCACGCAGATCCGTGAGCGACTCTGCGCGAGGACAGGCGAATGAATTGTTTGTTTTCGGACGGCCGCGTCTTAAAGCATGCAATTATTCAGAACACCGGTGGCTGTGTCATGCAGGCTTGGCAGTCTGGCGAGAGGTCAGGTGGTGCCGGAATGACTCACAAGAACACCCTGAAGAGATGAGTAACCACTAAATCAAAGAGCGCAGCGTAAACGATGTGTTCGCGCTAAACGCTAGCTGCCGAAACGAGACGAGAACGGCTTCTGCTGCAAATGAATGGAGCGAAATGAGGCCGGAATGTGCGCTTCTCCCTTCCCTCTGGCAAAATTGCAACACGTTCAGAGAGGCTTTGCTGGAGAAAGGTCAAGCAGCCGTTATATTGGATTTACAGCCAAGCTACGGGGGCACATGGCTGCTGAAGCACCTTTTAAGACTTCACAACAAATTACTGCAACTAAAGAAGACCAGAAAGCAGAGGGTTAGAACTAATATCCAAATGACCAGATTTAAGAGGGAGTGTTTACAACACGTCCGCCCATGCATAGAAAACTCTTCATTATAGGCGATCAAATTTGTTGTTTAAATACAGAACCGTATGATTTTCAAGATTCAGAAAATGCAGATGGAATTGCGGAATTCCAGTCATGAATATATGGAATTTACTGTATAAAGCGGAATGTCACGGAATTTGCTAAATAAATCAAAAGTAGGTCGGTACACTTACATCAAAACTCGACTAGTGTCCGTGAAAATTAAGCTGCAAAAACACTATTTAAATATGAATCCTGCATGTTCTGTGGGTCTGTGTGAATGAATGGCACAGAAACACCGTTTCGTTTACTACACACATACTGAAGCATGCATGATGTTTTCAGCCTCTACCACCTCAATATATACATGAACAAACCCAGGCTCAAGAAAATACATGCCCCTATATACATTTCTGTAACACTTTAATTACATACCTTACCGCATGTTTCGCAGCAGTTTCAAAGTGAAATGTCTAGAGAGTGGCGCTAAAAAATTCAATATGTGACCGTGGCACGTTTTTATTACGTTGGTGCGGCTGTTCAGAATTCAAATATCCGGGTAGTGTTGCTAAAGGATAATGCTCTATCCCTACACCAAACTCAACCTTAAACCTTATCAATAGTGTTAACAAATGGGAAAGTATATAAAAACGCATTTGTTGACACAGTCATGCTATTTTAACTTCCTTTTGGGCTGTTTTGTCGAACCGTAGTTTTACGGGTTTGTACTGGAGCTCTTCATCACTCAAATGCAACGGCGTATCAAGCGAGCTACCGAACAAACCTACTGAATTAGAAAACTCACACATATGAAGCTGTATATGTGGCGACAACGTTCAAAAGCATCCGTTTTTAATTCACACAGGATGTTAAAATTGTTTTGAAGTCATAATATAAAATTCTTCAAGTGATTGTGTAAAAATTAGGCTTTATTAATCAAAACTCTGTACCTGTAGATCATACTTTGTGTTAAAAGGAATCAAAGTTGTCTGAGTTTTACCACCTCTAGTGTTCATTTCAACTGGAAACTGCAGTGATTCCTACATATAGGTCCATTTTTTCAGTTTTGCAGAAATGTATATAAAGGCATGTATTTCCAACGAGCCTATGTTGACATGAACACCTAAACGATCTCTAGAACTGAATTATTTTGCATAAAATCATGAATAAAAGATGCTTTTGATTGTTAAAATTTTAAATCCATTAAAATGGAATCCATAAAATTAATGAAAAACTGAATCTGAGAAAGAAAAAAAAAAAAAACATTTCATAGGCCTCTAAACATGTAATATTTCTTCAACTTTTAATAAACTGCTGTTAAATATTGCGTTTCATTATTTCAATTACTTATGCAGAATCAGAATTTGGGAAAAAAATAAAAGATTTCATAAGGCCATATAAATAGTGTGAACCAACCGGTCTCAGATATTGACAAGTTCAGTTTATGAACAACAGCAGGAGTGTCTTAGGTGTAATGGATTAGTTCCTACCGTCAATACAATTTAAATCAGGTCACATCAACCATTATGGATCGACTTGCATGCGCCCGGAGTGGTCAGCTCTTCGACGTGATGTTTAGAGAGAGATAGATACAGGGTCCTGGAGGGGCCGGGTCAAAGGTCAGCCCATTTCAGTGAGTGTTACCAGAGCTCTGAAGCCAATTTTATTGGTGGCGTACGGAAACGGCCTCAAAGCCTCGGAAAACGAAACCCTAGTCTCATATGCCATAGATTAAATTCCTCGGACAGAGCAGGCAGGGCTGCTTAAAACACATAGTGTCAACAACAGGCTAAATAAAGGACTGAGTCAGCCCACAAAGCTAGTGTGGTAATATTATTTAGTCACACGATTGCCAAAATGCCAGTGGTTGAGCTGTTTATTTATGCATTGTACGGGTGGCAAAGACATTCATCGGTCTGTGTGTCTAAATAAGCTACATTTACATGGAAGGACTGCGTTCGTTTTTTATTTTAATTGGGAGTCGGAGACAAAACATTGCAAATAAAACACCAGGGTTACTCAACACTTATCTACAATCACAGCCTCGCAGTCAAAGCAAAGTCTTCGTAATTAGCGATAACGGTAACATGAGAACATTAAGTGTTATCAACGGTCTAAAAACAAAACGGTCTAAAAATACAATCTTGTTTTAAAGTGCACATTGCACAGTGTGAGTCTTTATGGCACTACATGCAAGAAGAGCGGCGGTTCAAAGGCTGTCACTTTATTTAGTACATCTCAGGTGACTGGGTGCTGCTATGCCGCTGATTGCATTCCCACACCATACCGAGAGATGATTGAAGGCGTCCTACTCTTAGCAACAGGGCTAGAACTGCAGCGCCGCATTTATTTCTGTGTTCTTCTGCATGCCTCATGAGGGGTGTGGTGGAGGCAGGCGTGCTCTCGATGTACGGCACATCTAATCTCAGTTAATCTCGCTTTCTCTAATGTGAAATGGAGAGAAAGTCTCAACCTACACCGTATCTGCAGTCTAATTAGTTTTGATTGCCACTGTCATTTCCTACAGTTCTGCACCACAATGTGCCTAATGCAAAGAAACTTCCTGACAAGCCAGGAAGCTAGATACAGGGTTCCCACACATTTCGACCAATGACTTTTCAGTGCCCTCATGATTACTGGAAAGAAATCCTTTTTTTTTTTAATGCCGGGCACGATATCCATTAGCATGCATTGTTTCTAATAAGATTTAAATAAATTATAGGAAGTCATCATTTCATTTTTGTTAATCAAATGTCTGAGAAACTTGTTCATTCCATGTCTCAGTAGTTGAACTTTTAAATTCTTCTTCTTATTATTATTATTATACTTATAAAAATAAACGAATTTAAAAAAAAATAAAAAAGTCACGGAAATTGTAATTCAATTTAATTATTTATTATAAAATACATTCAATAAAAAATAAAAATATATTATTATTATTAAAAATTGTAATTAATTTTATTATTTATTATAAAACATTAAATATTTTTTTTTTATACAGATTTTTTTTCCATGCAATAATTTAAGATTATTAATTTCTAGTCAGTTTTAAAATTACCTGATATTTCCATATTTTCTATGGCTGTGAGAACAGTGTGGATAAGAGAACCTCCTCCTATAATAATAATAATAATAATAATAATAATAACAACAATAACAATAACAACAACAACAACAATATCTGAAAACATTAGGAAATTTTTAAAAAGACTAGAAGTCGTAAAAGTTATAATTAAACCTTAAATTATTTATTATAAATATATTAAATAAATACAATTTTATTTTATTTTTTTCCCCATGCAAGAATTAAACATTATTAATTTATATGATGCTTCAGTCAGTTTAGCTGATATTTCCAGAACAGTGTAGATAAGAAAACATCCTAAAATAATAATAATAATAATAATAATAATAATAATAATAATAATAATAATAATAATAATAATAATAATAATCTGAAGAAGCAAAAGTGGAGCTTTCCCATAACATTTGATTTAGTCGGTGTGACTGTAAAGAAGAAAGATGTGTGTGTTTTCTGGAGCACAGAACCATTTAACCCAGCTCATTCTTTAGGGATCTATTACTAAGGACAGTGGAAGGTTACGAGTAAATGGGCTACGTATGGAGAGGGGAATTTAGCTCAAAAAAAGGAAGAGTCAAAAAAGGAGGCCATTAACATTCAAAAGCAAAGATGCTACGACATACCCTTGCTGACATAAAAGAGAAAAACTTTTCCCTGAGGTTTCGGACTATATAAAAGTCATAGAAAAAGCCTTTGAAGGAGAAGAGCCGGTTCAAGACCTGTATTTAGGCGCAGAGGGGCTGCAAAGGTCAGAAGCAGCTCCACCGATCTCAACAAACCAGAAAGACAGAAGCACCTTCCAGAATTTCTGCCAACGTGCATCCGCCTCCACTCTCCCTCTTTTCATTATCTTTATTATACATCTCCAATTTCACAAACACATCAGTATTCAAAACCGTCATCTGGACCCCAGGGACGCCACAGGAATCGCGGCAGAACATCAAAGCGCTACCTGCGCCAGCAAATCCATCATCATAGTCGAAGAGGGGCATTCCTTTCTGTGTGATGGGAGCAGCAGGCATGGACGCGCTATCAATCACACAGCGCCGCCCTGCAGCCACCATCATCTCCTGCACAGTCCAAAGGTGAGCGAACCTCAACGGCCACGAATCTGATTGCAAACCACCAACACATGCCCGGACAAAACAAAGGAGCTGCGTGAATTAAGACCGGGGAGGACACATTCCAGGGATCCTCTGATTCTCGTCTAATATAAACAGAGATGAAGTTCAAACCGCGACCAAAGCCACATCCTCAATTCTCATTAGCGCATTCGCATGACTTGTGTATTTTAAAGTTTCCCGCCGCTCGAGGGCTTATCGTGCAAAGAGCCGGTACATACACGAGCGGCGCGTCCAAACAAACTGTAACATTTCACAGTTCGCTGCGATTCATGTTTATTAATTGAACTTCAAAGATAAATCCGACAGCACGGCAGCCTTTTTTCCCTCTGATTATGGAGTATTTGCAATCGACAGCGGAGGGAGTGCGGCGTGCCTGATTGTTTCGCACGTTTCGTGTAAAAATAGCCAAATTCCACAGCTGCTACTTCGACTTCCTTCAGTTAATAAGAGCCAGGTGCACCCTTCAGAATAAACAGGCATGTTCAAATATTTTCACAGGCTGCGGAGACAGAGTACACTTCAATGTCAGCTATTCATCGCATTTCTACGCAGGCAGAGCGAGGCAGGCTCGCTATGATCTGTGCCAAGGTTTTAGACAATTCATCTGTACTTTCTCTGTGGGGACTTGAAACAAAGGCCTATGGGTACAAGGCCCTTCAACAAACCTTGTTAATAATCCACCCACGCCCTTTTACACAGCTAGCGTTGCTTTTCTTTCGATTGTTTGGTATACATGTGAACCATTTTGAGAGCTCAAATCTCTGTCTTCTCAAAATGGCAGGGGCTGGAACGGCTTCACTGCCGAATGAATCATCTCGCTTGAGCGTGCAAGTTTGAAGTTGGAGCACAGATAAGGGCTTGACTTTACACACTTACATGAGGAGGAGAGAACAAGAAGGAAACGTGTAATGCAGCTGCAGGGCAAAAGAAAAGAATCTCCAAACTCTACAGGGCTCAACAACGAGGATAGACCGCAGCATTTTGGGCCAGCTGACGTAACAGCCGTTGGCTGCACTGACACTAAAGCTTATTACATTGCTTGATCACATGCCTTGTGCCTACTGGCGAGACTTCCGGTTCATTAGCCGCTGTAGGGAAATAACGAGAAGAATAACATGCAGTACAGTAAAACTGTTTGCAATACAAACCATAATTAAGATAAAACATTAAAATAACACGGTAAGACACACCAATCTGCAATATCAAGCTTCAAAATGAGCTGTTTTGCTCATTTGCTGATGGAACCGGAAGCCAGACCCATGAAATTTACAAACTTACAGGAGAAATAAGGTGAATAATGTTATCTAGCTTGTATAAGCCAGGTTTTATCTGCATATTTTATGTGCATTTCAGGAAATGCTGGACAGACGCACCAAGATACAAATAAATTCTTTAATGTGCTAATGTGCATAAAGCTTTGCTTGTGAATGAATGAACAAATAAAAGCTGATTTATTCACTCTGTAAGATAGCATGCACATAAACTATGCTGCTTTATTATTTATGTTTTTTATGACATTCAGAATTTAATGTGGGTGGAAACTACAGATGAGTTTTTTTTGTTTTTTTTTAAACTGCAAGAATAATTTGTGATAGCCTTGGAAACTTTGGTTTAAATGGTTTAAAAAAAGAAATCATTAACCATCATATGCCATTGCTGCCACAGTGCTACATTATACTTGTATAATTTTAAAGCCATTTATAAATCTAAATTTAATTGTTTAAAAAAAAAAAAAGTACACTATTGTCCAAAAGTTTAGAATCAAAAAGATTTAACATTTTTATCATTAAGAACACATCAGATTGATCAAAAGTGACATTTGCATTTCAAATAAATGCTGTTCTTTTGAGCTTTCTATTTATCAAAGAATCCTAAAGAAAATATGTATCACTGTTTCCACAAAAACATGAATCAGTTTTTCTAATGTTTCTCTAATTTGTATTAACATACATTAATATTTTTCTTAAGCAGCAAATTAAAATTATTTATGATTGATCATGTGACACTGAAGACTGGAGTAATGATGCTGAAAATTCAGCTTTGCATCACAGGTGAAAAAAAATATATGCTAAAAGCTATTTATTTTAAATTGGAACATGACATTATTACTACTTTTACTGTTTACTTATTTCAAAATCTTTCCAACCTCTTTTGAACCTCTCTTGCAACCTCTCTTTTCCCTAGTATGGAAGTAAGTGGGGACCAACAACTGTTTGGTTCTTCAAAATCCTTCAAAATCAGTGTTGGGGAAAGTTACTTTTAAAAATATTACATTACAATACAGTGCTACTCTCTAAAAAAGTAACCAATTACGTTACTTAGTTACTTTTTATGAAAAGTAATGCATTGCATTGTATTACTTTTGTATTACTTTTTAAATCTGGGCAGGGCATGCTTGCTTGTTTTTAATATAAAAAGTTCTATTTTTGGCAAATGTAAAAGCCCTTTCACAGAAATTCACACCAAAAGCCTCAGGCTTCAGGCAGTAGAATGCAGAAGAAGAAAGTTCAAAACTCTTGAGCAATAAAAAAAAAAAAAAAAAGAACAACAAATGTTAGTTTATCTTAAGTCATTTTTGCTTAGTATGGTTGAACTGGATTATCGAAGGTCAGCAGCAAAGATCCAGGTTAATGAAATGAGATTAAATATATAAGGATGTTTATATTATTATATTTAATTATTGCAGGTTTGCGTCATATTCTCAGTTGCATTTCACCATTTTTATTCATTTTGAGGAAATACTGAATCTGAGTGAGATAAATTAATGCATGTTCACCTTTTATTCTAGAACTAAAGTAACACCTTACTCCCAATTTCTCTCAACATTAGGACAGGAAAGCTTTCAATCAATAAATGTGAAAAAAAAAGTAACTGCCGTTATTTATTTGAAAAATTTACTTGCATTGCTTTACCAGTTACTTGAAAAAAGTAATCCGACTACGTAACTCTCGTTACTCGTAATGCGTTACCGCCAACACTGTTCAAAGTATCTTCTTTCGTGTTCAACAAAGAAAATTCTACAGGCTTGGAACAACACGAGGGTGAGTAAAAGATGATAAAATGTTCATTTCTGGGTGAACTTTTTCTTTAAAGACAGCAATACGATCAAATATACATGGCTCTATTATACAAAGAACCGCAGCACTAATTTCTACCTTAAGCTCCATCAAAGCTCTTAGATATTGACTATTGACCGACACCAGCTATTTCAAGAAAGGAATTGGTTACAATTACGTTGCAGCGGAGCGGCTGTCAGACGTGGCCTATTCTACATTAGGACTGCAGGGACGAAATTGATTTTTTATTGTCTTTTCCACAGTCGTTGCACACCATTCACACAAATCTAGTTTATTGACTTCAAAAGAGAGAGAGAGAGAGAGAGAGAGAGAGAGAGAGAGAGAGAGAGAGAGAGAGAGAGAGAGAGAGAGAGGGTAATCCATCGCAGACATCAGACATGACTGCATATTACACATCGGCCGACAGCCTTAACCAGCTCCACACACTCGCTTATCAAAAACAATGCTGCACCTTTATCTGCTCAAGCACAGTCCACGGCACATGCTCGTACTTCCAATAGCAAGTCGATTTCCATTAACTTCAAATATAAAACCGGCTAAAAGTCCCTGTGGGTTGGATAGTAGAGGGTGTGTTTTTTCCATTAGCCCGTCCAAACGGTCCTGCCCGTCACCCAGACCTCTGACTACAGCCTTTGTCTGAGTCCAACAAACCTAATCGTTAAACCCAATAAGTTCAAACTGCAGGTCTAAGCTCTGACGTTTCATAGAAAGGCTGTGATTCTTACCTTCATGAGGGTGAGAGGCCCAGAGTTGGGCCATTTGCAGGCTGGCTGGGTTTGGGGCTCGGAAGGCCGGATCTGACGACCCGTGAGCACCGGAGGCGCCGACGTATCCGCCGAGGAATGGGCTAGAGGCACCTGGGAAGGCATCACCTGCGAAAGAGAGAATCAAACGTTTGCTTAAGCGACGGAACAAAATGAGGCCGCAAAAAGTCCGCAAGCGCCGTCATTTGATACGATGACATTCCACTCAGGAGAATAGCCTTGGCAAAAGTGGACTGATTAGTCTGTGAAGCTCTGCGGTTTTCTTTTGAAATGCAGGAACCGCAGAGGCAAACCTGTTCCTATTGCCGGACGGCCTTTTTAATTCCCTTCAAAAGCAGAATGTTTACCGAGAGGCACAGAAAGACCACAAACACGAATTGCCTTTGCTTGTAAACAAATGTCATGAATAATTATTACTCATCCTAAATGTTATGTTAACTGTCATTACAATAGCCACCAGATGTGCTGCTTCAAAAGAGGGAATGTCTAAATAAAAGCATGTTTTCATTTTGCCAGCTTTGACATCGGAGCGAGAGACGACGCAGAGACGCGTATGGTATTCAGTCCGTTGCCTCCTCAGAGCTTTTAAAGTCGAACAGATAAAAACAACAGCGATAGCACACCGTGGGATCTGCAGAAACGTTTACAAACGTCGGTCGGGTCACTAAAAATCCACGGGAACGGATACGTGGTTGAAGTTTCACCCTGGGGCGGGATACCGCTTGCATTTAAATCAACAACTTAAACCCTCAGGTCCATCCAAACGCCACACTATCTATTCAAGCATGACGTATAAACAGGGACGGGCGTGGAAATTAATGAGCCCTTCCCCCAATTCCTCCAATACGACACTCTCCGTTCCCACATGCCTTTCCTCAATCCAGCGTGGGAGGAGCGCTTCACACTTATTACTCAAACCAGAGATGGATTCGGACACACTTTCACAGATCCACACACACACACAGCACTTCCTCCTGTGCCGCAGACACCTTGGCACAATGGGTCCATTTTTTGCATGTGTAAATAGTGCATTAGCATGACAAGAGGAGGAGGAACAACAAGGCATCAACGGCAACATGAGCCTTTTGTAGTAGAGGTTAGCATGCGATTAACCTAGGAGGGAAGCAGTCTTGCTCTGCTGATGAACCGTTGGGCCATTGTATCGCACATCGCTAACAGCAGATGTGAACCCTTTGGACTACATCTAAACATTAACCACAGGACAGATTAGACCTCTGGATGGGGTGCAAATGGAGGAGAGGAGATAGCAGAGCAGGAGGAGATCCATACTTTGGAGACTTGGTCGGCTATTCAGCAGTATGCAAGACATCAGTATCTTTAGCGTTTGCATATAAAACGTATATTATTACAAAAAGTTTTTCTAAATGCAGGATTGCACACCGCTGGGCTCATGACTCCAGATCTATTGACCCGGCCAGGGGTGCATTTCAGACTCGTAAGCCTTTTCTACAAACACACAGCAAGGGCACTGCCTCATTCATTTGAACAGAAGATCTGGACTATTGTAGGGGTCATGTGACAAGAAGCCATGCTTTCTTTATTTTACCCATTTGAGTTCAGTCCCATAATGCAAAGAATGAGACATTTAGGAGACAGGTCTAATCCAAAGCAAAGAATGGTACATTTTTACTACAGGGTCATCCTCTCTTCAGGAGTGCAATGGTTATTGGGTAACTCAGGAACTGTCTAGTTTAC
Organism: Labeo calbasu; assembly: GCA_019740295.1. Taxonomy (NCBI): domain Eukaryota; kingdom Metazoa; phylum Chordata; class Actinopteri; order Cypriniformes; family Cyprinidae; genus Labeo; species Labeo calbasu. The sequence continues at coordinate 33,010 of JAHKKF010516032.1, forward strand.
GGTTCACTCCTTATGTGGTTTGAGTTTAGAACCTTTAGGGTTACTCTTTAACCACTACGCCAACACACCTTTGTGAAAAGTATACTTGTCCCATTTCAGTATATAACAAGTGTTGATATTAAGTTGGGAAAAAAATTAATCTGGGTGACAATTCAGTCTGATTTGATGTTGAAATGATTCAGAATTATTTCTAAAAATACGCTGAGGACTGCAGCTGTGGAATGTTTGCACTATAGTAAAATATTAAAATAAAACCATCAGACTATACACTGTAAAAAAATAATCGCGATTTTAATGGTTAAAAAAAAAAAAAACTAAAAACGCTACAGTAAAAAAACGAATAATTGGTTAAGTTAATAAGTTGCCTTATTCTACACGATAAAAACTACAATAGACATTTCATGCAATTTTATGATAAAATACAGTTTTTGGAAGTGAAAAAAGTGCTAAAGGTCCAACTCAAGATATACTTAAGTATATCTGACTGTGCTAAAGCAAAACTATTGCAAGTATACTTTAGGTACATTTTACATATTTTGCATTTAAAGACCGATATTATTCAAAAATCATACAATCCTCATCAACAGTGACATTAAAACATATTTTAGGCTTATATTAAGAAATGTGCATTGTGCACAAGTAGTAGTCCAAATAAAGTTTAATTACAATTTTTATATCAGTAAGTCTCGAGCGATATGTCAGTAAATATGTTAATGGACTTGATCTATACTTTGCATAAAATAAATGCATTTTAAATCTATTACTTTTTTACTAGAGTAACTAGGTTTCTTCTTAGTTTTTTTCTTACTAGATATGTTTATTGGGGTTGTTTGTTACATCTACTGTTGCTAAAATAATGCTTATTGGATTATTTCATTTCATGCGTTACCATAATGGTGTTTAGTATTTGAGTGAATGATACTGTGCACCTTCTACATTAGCTTTTTTTTTTTTTTTTTTCTTTCTCAGCTTGTCAAAAAGCTGTTTGTGATGAGCTTTGGTTCATCATGTGACTCATCACCATCTGCTTTTGGTGGTTATCAGTGCATTACAAAGGTACTAAACAGATTTCAGTCTTTCAAAAGCTTATATTAACATTATATCAGTTCATGAAATACAGATCTTAAATGTAAATTTAAGTTAAATCCATAAAATCAAAAATTTTGCTACCGTATGTTTTACGGTAAAATTCTGGCAACCACAACTGCCAGTTTTTTACTGTAAATTTTACAGATTTTTTTTTTTTTTTTACAGTGTACATTCACAGTCTCAAGAACTGAATTTCTGTTGAAGAAATTTAGTGCACATCCGAAAACTTTAGATGCAAAAACCTATAAGCTCATCTGAGATTTTTCTTGTAAATGCGCATTTGTCAGGCTCCAATGCCTAGGATCAGTAACTTGAATGATAAAAATGCTTAAGTAAAAGAAAAACCTCAGATTTAAAGTCTATTTATTATTGATCCGACAGAAAATGGGTAAAATCAAATCTGCAAAGTAACACAAACAGATGTTCAGTAGACTATTAAACATGCATAACAGATTTGTATATCATGTGAAATTTATCTTCTAAATTATGCAGGCTCAAAGAATAACAACTACACATTAAAGGAATGTAAATCCTAATGAACAAATAATCAAGACATCCATTAGAGAACATTTCTAAGTATATTCTCCACAATACACATTTTGAAAACAATTATTAATTATCGGATTGATGCATAGAAATGCATTTTTGCATGCCTAGTCCCTTATTTTTCCACTAGATGTTGGAATGGGATTTGGCTCCATTCAGCCCAAGAACATTAATGTCAGGCATTGATATCAGGCAGTCAGGCTAGCTGGCATTCAGCTTCATCCCAAAGGTGCTCATTCAGGTTGATTTCAATGCTCTGTGGAAGTCAATCAAGTTATGCAATTCCCATCTCATTTCTGCACTGGCTATTTTTTGTGCATGCGTGTATTGACGTATTAAAACAGGAAATGGCCTTGCCTAAAATCTTTTTAAAAAGTCTGAAACATCTTTGAGTTTCCATAAAGAAAGAAACTGAAATGGGATGAACCTGATGACATTTTAAAGAGGTGGCATTGTGTGATGGCTCCACATCACATCCTAAAGCTAGTCAATAGGGTCCATGTTTGTCTATGACTACGTACTTCGCTTTTGGGTACGGCTGGAATGGGTGAATCACCAGTTTGTCCAGACATTTGGCCGTGTGCAGTATACATTCTTGTGCATTTTCGAGCTTTGGCTGAGAACGAGTTCTCTTTCGACGTTCCTGTAGGGTGAACGCTCCACTCGAAAAGGAATCAAAGCGATGTCTGCACCACGGCCTGTAACATAAGCAGCAGCTCCTGTCAAATAAATAAAACTAAACCTCAAAGCCAGCATCGTGTCTGCGTGCAGTTTCCGAGCGCAGTGCAAGAACCACAACACAACAGCAAGCAAAAACTGTTGCCCTGATCCGCGCCGCAAGATCGCTTACCTAGAAGTACGTCCAAGAAGGTCTCAATGGGAATTTACAAAGTCAGTTGTTTCACATTATCTCCGAAATATTCATATCCCATCTGCAAACATTTCCCAGTGCCATATAATCCCGCTGAACCCAGAGTTTGCAGGGCATGTTAATTGTTTCCAATCACTCAGCTTTATGGTGCTCACAGTCGTCATCTCGGATGCATGAAGAAAAACACAAGAAGTTCAACAGGTCAGAAATAGTTCAGTTCCTTAACATGAGAGCTTCGCAGAAGGATTCAACTATTTTCCTCCTCCAAAAGGAACGGCCACCGTCAGAGACCAGCTGAATAGGACACAGGAATTTCCTAATTGCTCATGTTGCTCAACTCAACTGCAACCCAACAGGCCTTGCGGTGAGCTTTCGCAATTCCCCAACCAACACCCCCTATAATTAAAGCCAGACCCTTAAAAACAATTCAGAAAGAACTGTTGTAAATTAGAGAAAAGAGAGACACTAATTAGAATAAGGTCTTAAACTGAGGCAAAGAAAACGGGACCATTAAAATACTCAGAGCCTCTCTTAACTGGTCCTTCAAAGCCCACCACCTGCTCTAAAAAACATAAAGAGCACTCCCACACGACAATAGACGACATTATGATAGACATTACAATGCTGTAGACGTAAAGCATGCTCAGCAGACCAATTCACACATCAAGGGGAAACCGGATTTAATGTCACTTAAAGCAAAGAACATGACGGAATTACACAAGAACGCAAAACATTGCGGTGAACATACCAAAAAAAAAAGACATTTTAATGGTGAAATGCACAAAGTTAAAACACTTTCTTTCCCACCTAAACATCACTCCCATACTTTTTTTTCCCTAGTATAATAAGCTGTTTCACTTGGAAATACATTCAGACCAAAATTCATTCAGACATCTTCAACCATTCCTTACATTATCACAGTTTACTTGCTGTAATTTAGAAAATGGTCATAAAATATGACAAGAACTCAGAGTTAAACTGTGTCAGAACAAATTCATCTTTATAATATCAGGTAACTTTGATAGAAAGGTACGATCAAAATTTCAGACAACTGTTAGTATGAAAATATTTACACAACTATCAATTATCACAACTAGTTTGTGGACCAAATCACCAAGCAACGCTTAATTTTGTTCAGTCTGTGGTATAAAAAAAGCTGCATTAGCAATCTAAATCATTTCTGGTCCCAAATTTTACTCAATTTTACTGCTAGTCCACTGTATAATTTTGTTTTGGCTATATGTCATCACAGTTTACTTCATGTAGTCCTGCTGCATGAAATGTATGTATGTAGTCCTGCATCCACTAATAAAAAAAAATAAATAAAAAAAAATATATTATAAAAAAACTAAAATTATATCTGGTGTCTGAATAATTTTTGGTTTGACTGTCTGTTAAAATATGAAATTCATGCCAACTTTAACACGCATACCTCGTGTCTTTATCAACCCGGGGCGTCATTCGCTACCTTCTCCCTCCTTAATTTTTTTAAGTTTGATGTCAATTTTCTTAATATCCCTCAATCTATTCATTATAAACAATATAATAAGAAATATTAAAAATGTATATAAAAATTATGAAATATAAAAGAAAATCTGTTTTTGGATAAATTTTTTGTAAAAAGTGTATAGGGTCTGTAAGCGTATATTTTGCATGTGCAAAAATATGTATATATCTAATGACTCAATACATGCAGTTCACCTTTAGTCCTCGAGGTGGCATTGTTTTATGAACAATAACTCAATTAATCGCAGGCATAAAACAAAAGAAGAATATCAGTAAAAATTGTACTGTTTGAACGGCTTTACTGCAGAGCAATTACTGTATGCAATGAAATATAAATGTCACTGTTATTTGATGGTGGTTATGGTGAATAAGCTGCCAGCTATCAAAATATTGACTTTGAAGTCATCGAAAACGATGGTTTTGAGAATATGGTTGAGATGGCGAATATGAGCCAGATGTTGAACATACGGTGAAAGTGCGCTCGAGGATGACAGCGATGGTAAAATCATCAGCTCAAACTGAACCCTTCTAAGTTTTAAAAGGTAGCAAAATACGCTTTATTTTATTCTTCTGTAATTTTTCTTAAAATATCAAGAGAGATTTTTTTTTTTTTACTATCGCAAAGTTAGAGATCCATCCATGCTGGATATACTGTATAGGTCTGGGTCGCTAAAGACCCGAAAATGTAATAATGATTGGCGAAACATTCATGCATCTAAGGGTTAATGTGCAGACACAACAATACATTTAAAAACTACACTAAAACTAAGCAGACCAACATGCGACGATTAGTCTAACAATGTTTCAATCAATGGAAACATCTGTTTTTAACCACATTTTTGAGAAAGCATCTGTTTTTGAATTACATTTTTAATCATACACTAAACCCTAATCTTACGATATCATCTTCCACTCTAGAAAGCAGCATTTTAAAACCTGTAATTATTCATTTCTCTCTTATTGTTTTGATACTCAAATACACAACAGAAGGGCTTTGCACAAAATCAAAACAGAGATCTAACAAGGTCCTTGCTAGTTTCTGCTATTAAAAAGAAAAAAAGTTTACGTGCCAGTTCCTTTCAACTCACCCTACTGGTAGTCTAGTGATTATGGTGGAAAACAGCTGTTCAACTTTTACTACTAGCCTACCATTAAGAATAAAACACCATCCTTGTTGAGCAAAGCAACAGTCACTTGGGGAAAGCATAAATTTAAGCTGTTGTTTTTTTTCCCCCTCAAATCTCTTTCTGATGTTATTTTTGTGAGCATTCCTATCCATTAAAGTTCAGCACATTTTAACGGCCCGATGGAAAACGAGTAATTTGGGATTCTATCTCAGCTCAATGCATCACCTGCAAAGAAACAAAAACATGTCAAAATGCACCAGTTCTAACAAGTCAACCTGGATCTTATACAATACGCTGAATTCCTGCACCACGCTCGCACTGCAGGGCTCAAACTGAAACTTTTGTTCAGATGTTTTGACAGGAAAAGAGTGACAAAATAATTGCTGCCTATAGTGGTAAATGCAACGTACTGAGATAATCTTTGTCTAATAAACGAGCTTCTGCGCGTCAAGTTTAGGCGTCACTGCCTATTCAACTACCGAGCCTACAACTGTGTTAAACAATGTGTCGGGGCAGCAATTCTTCCTAGAAAATGGCAAGGATTATACATGGCCCTTTGTTGTATACAATAGCGAATGTTTAGTTTTGCATGCCTTTAGTTTGAGCAGAATAATATGTATGGGAAGTAAATATGATTCAGGACAAAACATACTTTTCTTTATTATTCAAACAGACTTGAAGTACAAAGACTCAATCTAAATAAAGCATGTGTTCTATTTGCTGTCAGAGGATTTTCCTTCGAGCTCCACCCAACGCCTGATTGGTTAGCAGGAGAGGCAGAAACATGAGCCAGCAATAGAAAGGTCAAGCACATTTGTGACCATCAACATTCAATCCTTCCTTTCAAGACAGAACGCTGTTAAACTTACAAAAGTGGCATTTGTTCACAGCGTGTCTTTTTAAGGTGCTGCCAGCAGCCAGAGACGTGACCTCGCGGACAAGGAATGACGTGCGCGTGCGATGAAATTTTGCAATTTCTTTGCAATTACATGCCCACAATGAAACATGGAACAAAAACACAGCGTGGAATAAAAACACAGAGGCAGCTCTGTATTATGCGGCAGCTTTCCCATCATATCTACTTCAAACAGCTGTGCGACGTGACGTACTGCCCTACTAACATTAATATCTGCACTGAAGAAAAGCCGCTCATCACCTTTTCATTACACAAGCACAACATTGTACATCAGTGACATGGAAAATAAGGCTTTGTGTCCAAATTCACGATCCCACCCTTCCAAATATTACACAGCGAGCTGTGATTTCACCTGACCCTTTCATCTTTCCTCAGACAAATTAGCACATGATGACAAATGCCTCAATGCATAAAAAAACATTCCTGTGAATTATTATTAGTAATATTATTATGGAATAAAACAACTGCAAACAGGAAAAAGAGCACATTTCCAAATGAGATGATCATATTTCTATAATAAATATCTAAATGTGACCCTGGACCACAAAACGAGACATAAGGGTCAATTTATTAGGATAGGACAATAGGGCTGAAACGAATCCTCGAGTAACTCGAGGAATTTACACAAAAAAAATTCAAAAATTCAAAAATTAAGTTTTTAGGTATTTACAGTAGGAAAGTTTTTCATGGAACATTATCTTTATTTAATATCCTAATGATATTTGGCATAAAATAAACCAAATTTGCTACAAATACTGCTACAAATTTACCCCTGCTACTTATGACTGGTTATGTGGTCCAGGGTCACAAATAATAAAAATATAGGCCTAATTACTTACATTTACCATGCGAGTAACTGGAAAATATTTTGGATCACTGGAAATATATTTAAACTGCAGCACTGCAAACTCTAGTTCAACAAAAGTTGCACATTTAAAAGAAAAAAAAAAGGGGGGAAAAAATACCATTAATAATGCATGTATTAATTTAGGAAAAATAAATGAATACAACAGTGTGCATTTGGTACATGTCTGCCACGACTGGGCAAGCTAAAACAGTACGAGCGTCTTCAGCACTTTGTTGCAGGCACTGTAACTGGAGTCTGTGATATGAGAGCAGGGCTGCAGAGCTGGCTTTCATTTCACATCCTTTGTTAGCTTTTCAGAGGCACGGCCTAATCCCAGGTCAGGTCACTGTTACCCTGTGTGGCCCTTCCCCCGACACAAACTACCCCATCCTCGTGCAGGCCGGCCTCGACACAACCCCACCCACACTGCCCTTTGGCCCATCTTTCATACTCACGTGCACATGCAGTCTCAGCAACCTCAGATGAGCACGCTAATTATTACTGCTAGTGACTCAATGTACTGTAAAATGCCATTATCAGACTATAAAATAATTTTAAGATACTGGATTATAAAAGAACCTGAAGCACTCATCGGGGGCAAAGGTTTGAAAAATCAAACCTGAAGAAAAACTAAAAATAATAATAATAATAATAATAATAATAATAATATGAGGGCTGTCACTAACGATTATTTTGGTATTCGAGTAATCGATCGATTATTTTGACAATTAATCAAGATATCTGATAATTATAATTTTTTTTTTTGTAGTAATAAAAATAGACTTACAATAAACAAATCAATAGCCTTTAATATTACTTCATCTACATATATAAAATATATATAATTAATTCAAATAAAGTATTAAATGCAAGTAATCATATGGTTTTATTAAACAAAACTGATAGAACTAATATACATTTTAACAAATGATTGCACAGGGCGCCAATGGCCTGACGATTGTTTTTACACTTTACAGCATGATCTAAGCCTTGTTTAATATTGACTAAACAATATTTAATTAAAATATCCACTTAATCTTTAATATTTGGCCATTTCTTTACAACAGAAATTCTACAACTACTGAAATTTCTTGAATATTTGGACTTCAAAATGTGTAAACTCAGAGCGAGGGTTAAACTTATTTTGAAATCGTGATGAACAGTTAGCATATAGAAAGATACTCATGTATTCTGCTGTGTTTGTATAGGTTTATAAATGATTTACCTTACAAATCTGATGAAATGGCTTACGTTGCGTTCCCAGATGAACATTATAATAAGGGTTTAATATAATGTTCAAACTCTGAACAATATACATTTTGAGATGCTCCACACATGTAAATACTAACAGTTTGTGTGGTGCAGCATTTACTGTGAACGCAGTCACTCTGAGATGCACGTATGTAACCTACACACATGTAATTAAAGTGCATATATGAAACCTGCATCACATATATTATTTTATTTAATCATAGCATCTGAATTCACAATAGCATGCTTTATCATCATTTGTAAATGTGTTTAATACATCATGCAGCCTTGGAAAACGGTCTAATTATGCGTTTCATGGATTCTCGTCCATGGAATGCACAACTTCCCGGTATTTTGTCAATTACTCGACATGGGCAAAATGCAATCAAGAACTTTTCAAAATCGAGAACTCAAAGTGAATCGAGGACTCCTGACAGCCCTACACATAACCACATAACTTGGTGTAGGGAAAAAAATAAATAAATAAATGTAAAATTCTAAAATCCCAGTAAGAAATGTGAAGCATGCAAATCTAAACGTGGCATAAACCAGCTAGCTATTCCTGTTTTGTCCTTTAGCAAAGAGATTAAACAGCACAGACACACTGTAGTTTTTCTAGGCCATGGGGTTCTGCAACATAGAAACTTGATCTTATCAGCCTTCCAATCACTTACAGTCAAATTACATTTTAATAACATTTTTTCCCCATTGCCACTTCTTGCAGATGTTAAATCAAGGATGTTCCATTTCCCACTCTTGCTGTACAATGGAATCATTCTAAAGGGAATTTCACATTAGTTCCTGGCACTCCCAGAATTTTTTTTTTTTTTAACAGAATTATAAAGGAAGACTAAAGATCAAGCATTCAGAGAGAAGAGCTTGAAAGAAAGAAAGAAAGAAAGAAAGAAAGAAAGAAAGAAAGAAAGAAAGAAAGAAAGAAAGAAAGAAAGAAAGAAAGAAAGAAAGAAAGAAAGATAAAAATCATCCAGGCAGGTTAAAATAGGGAAAAAAAGGCCTAAAGCTGCAAACACCCTCCAGTGAGACCCCAGCACTCCTCATAAAACACATCCACATGAGCATGTCTAACAGCCGGGGCAGTTTATTTCAAATGTGTGCAGCGCATAACCCATGTAGGATGAGCAAATGGGGTCTACGCGCCAGGACACTAAACACTTTATGTTTAATTCAGAGGAAAGTCAAGGCTGCAGGACGTTTACACACATCCTCCCCCCTCCTGCACTCTTTCCATCAGTCCCTTCGCTCCTGCCACAGCACTCACTCAGGATGAGAGGGGGTTGGACTCCTGCATTTTACCATTCACCCTTTCAGCCGAGCTCCTTGCCTGTCACAGTAGATCACAATGAGGGACAAGTCTCATACTGTCTACTACGGCCCGCTCCTGGCCCACGCTGCAGGCAGACCACAGAGTAAGTCCCACTGTTGTGATAGAACCAGACAGCAGCGAGGACGGTCACACATTAATTCGGCTCTCGTCGCATTCCGTTGCTAAATAAATGGCAACACTCTGTGCTTTAGCTCTTTCTCCTTATACGCAAGGTTCCTGTAACCTTGAAACCTCGGTGCGCAGAGCGGGAAAGCATAACACCTGGATGGCAAAGGCCATTTTTACAAGTGGTTTTCCCCCCTAAAAACGCCCTTCAGAGTATAAATAAGGGTTTGTTCCCTTGCTGATTAAGCCAGCGCAGACATTTCTGGAGAAGTCATCAAAACTATGGCATAACGTCAGCTTATTAAATGGAAAAGGCTGAAATAACAAACATAACACAACAGAAACGTTCTGGATACCCACAAGCTGCTGTAACAACAGGAAAGATAGTTCTTCAAAAATAGCAAAAATTCACATAAAACCAAGCTGCCATTTGGGGCTTTAGCAAAAAGAGGGTGCTCAAATGGAATCAATAAAACAAACCCCAAAATCGAGAGGGGAGTGAACCATGTGGAGGCAGTCATTCCTATCTTGAGGCCAAACACCAGGGTCCTCTATTAAAAACAGCCCATAAACCACCAGCAGGGCTGCAACCCCGGGATCCTCTGATGCGCCATATGAAAATCGATCAATCGTACATTCCAAAAGGCAGCGCACTTCAAAGGCATATCAAGCGAAGATTTGCATTTTCCCATGATGCACGGGAACCCTGTTAAACGAGCAGGCTGAGGAGTAGAAAAAGGCACGTTTCGTGCATTAGATTTCAGCATGTTTAACAAACATTAACGTCCCCCTATTAGTAAGGCTATTACAATTACAAATATAAGACAAGGAAGTTAAAATAATGGATGCTTGTTCAGTCTGAACAATACACAATGAGAAAGGAAAAGCCATCAACCAGAAAATGCAGGTCAAAACCAACTTGGTGAATCATTCTCGGAGGTTCAGAAAGCCATATAATCTCCAGACTAATATTCTTTAAAAATCTCAGAACATGTCAGCCATTACACAGACATGGAGCATTACACAATTTCAGCCTGGTCTCCTTCATCCTCTTTACCAGGAACAGAAAAACCATTTATACATCATATGACAGCTGAATAAGTAGGCATTCTATTGATTTGTTAGGACTGGACAATAGTTGGTCGACCGCTATTTGAAAATCTAGAATCTGAAAAATCGCCTTTAAAGTTGTCCAAATGAAGTTCTTAGCAATGCATATTACTAAACAAAAATTAAGTTTTGATATATTTGCTGTAGGAAATTTACAAAATATTTTCATGCAACATGATCTTTACTTAATATACTAATGATTTCTGGCATAAAAGTAAAATCGATAATGTACTGTTGGCTATTGCTACAAATACACCCGTACTGCTTACAACTGGTTTTGTTGTTCAGGGTCACATAAAATAAAGCAGACTAAAAAAAGTAATGTTACAGAAATGTTATGCATAACAGCACATTCCTTTTTCAGTGGGATGTTCAGTGTTAAATGTGAAGGCCAGCAAATGGGCAGGTTATATACCTATAAAACACTCCTGGATTCATGTTTCTCAAACCATCTCTTTAAGCTCTCAACATCCTCTGCCATTTCCTACCAGATGCCAAAAACTCAGCCCTTTGGGTGATGATTCATATAATTTCTGGTCTGTTTTAAATTGCTGCGCTGTAAATATCAAGAGGTGTTCAAAACATATTTGAATCAGTTGATCTTTAAAAGCAAATCAAATGAGTAGGTAAATGTAGAGTTTTAAAAATCTAAACCGTTCAAATGAAAAAGCCATTACCCAAAGGAAAACACGCCTCTGCTTAAAAACAAAAATAAGCATTAAATACATTTTGCATTTAAGTAAATACAAGCAAAATAACACCAGTTAGATAAAAGGCAAAACTCCAAACCCTGTAGTTCTATTAAAGTTATAATGATTTAGTTCATAAACAACACGTGCAATGCATAGGGCCCTTGTCAGATTGAAGAGAAATGATTGCCATTAAGATAAATTATAGATAAGTCCTGTGAAGAAAAAAAAAAAAAAAAAAAAGCACTTCCTATAGAACCACATTTCTGTAAAAAGCTTTCCATCACAGCATTGTAAAGCATTAAAGTTAAGGGACAGAATGTTGTCACTTTGAAATCCAAGAATAACAGCCATCTGGCGAGTTGGATTCATGCGTGAAATTTTTGGAACGAGTGTTCAATGTTGTACATGTTTGCTTCACAAGCTGGTGCAAAAACTCCAAAAGGTACACCCACCCCTTTCCCAAAACAGAGTCGTGCTTACACTTCATTTAGCTTGCTCAAACATCTACTCTCCTCGAGTATAATAGACAAACGATATTACAAACTAAATTACTCATTTGCACGGTTCTATCCTCTCTTTTTTTCCCTTACAGTACAAGCAGTGGTAAGTAATGCAGTATGCCGAACAGCTGGGTGAAAAACAGCACAGTTCTAAATATGTTGGGAAGCACACATATGGCACAAAGTGAGATTGCTTTCTTTCCACCCCATGTACAAGGCCATGTACATTCAAGACTCAAATTACATATTTTCATATACACCACATGAAATTCCAGGCATGAAGTTTTGCTCACATGCCCCTCAAGTCTTTCACCATGTGACTTGGTTTAAATCCAACAAACCAGAAGCCACCCTCCCTTGTTATCTGGCACTGAGACTGGGGTTCAAAAGCAGCCTTCCTTTACAACTTCAACATGTCCGTGTACAAAGTGCTCGAAAATATAACTTAAAAGCTCACTTCCCAACATAGTACCCTGTACTAAACGGTGAACAAATTTGAGTTACAGTGCACTTACATGCTGCTCCTAACTCTTCCAAAGCTACATCTATCCTGTTTAGTAACTAATGTAGCTAGTCACAAAAACAACATATTTTATAGAATCTGGTGAACCGGCAGTACAAGAGACAGAAATCTGTTTTCTCTTTCAAACAGAGGAAATTTGGCTATTGAACAGTTATTATTGGAAAGAATGGAATGTTCAGGCAGTTCCCAGGAAACTGAGTCATTCCATAAACATATGATGTATCCGCCACTCATTACAGCCATGTATTAAGACCATTTACGAAAAAGTCATCAAATACAAACAAACATGTGATGACCACTTGCAAGGAATGCATTTTAAAATAAATGCACTTATATAAATATTGTCAAAATAACACTGTGTGGTAGGAGAAAATGTTTCAGCACACGTATTTGCAGATCAAAATAAATTCACATATTTGGGCTCATGAGTAAAGTGCACCACATGCCCTTTGAAGGTCTTGTTTCTATTGATTCTTGTACCCAAGAAATTGCGAGATAAAGATAGCCACGTATGCGCGCGCACACACACACACAACAAAATGCATTTTTTAATTCTTTAAAGATCTGGATGACTCATCAAAGCTGTACGCAATAACAATAAAACAATCAACTCTGAAAGTTAATCATGCAATAAGGGTAAGGTGCTGTCAAAAGCAGTGACATAATTTATTACACTATCCAAATCTTATCAGCATAAAGCATCCAATAACACAGTGTAAAAATGTCATGGTAGTTAAAGGTTAGGGTGAGGGCGACTAGAACCAATACAAAGCTTTCTCAGGTAGATGGGTAATATGCACAGTAAACTGCTGACATCTATACACCCCTAAACAAAGTCAAAAGGTCTAAAGGTTCTCTTTGACATCTAGTTGAAGAGAAAAAAGTCTGGAAGTTTATTATTCAACAACATACCAGCGATATAACAGAATCTCTTTTTAATATAGGTAACTACACTGGGAAAAAAATATCACAGATTATTTTTTTCCATCAAACAAACCCAGCACTGTTGTCAATCGTGATGAACTTTGATGTGGATAGTGGTTTGTTCTACATTTGTTACAAATAATTTGCATTGGGTCCAGTCCCAGGACACAAAACAGCTATTCCATACTGCATCATTAACGCTGTTTGGCAGTCATTTGTTTAATGAAGACTTAGGTTTCAGAATTTTCAACAACTATAACAATAAACAACAACTACTGCATTATTTTAGCAGCATAAGCTGCAGCACATTCATTTCAATTACTGCACATGACAGAATCCACCATTTCACAATAATTGACTGAGACAGTAATATCTATTAGTAGCAGAAACACATAATACACCAACAGTTCTTTCTCTGAACTCAATATCCTCGCAATAAAGCTTTTTTGCAGTCTTTAGGACATCACAACACGATGTTCTTATCAGCATCCAATTAAACACAGTAAAAAAGCCCCAACGCCTATACGCAGCACAAACTAGTGGATTTTTTCCTGAGAAGGGTCATTAAGTATGACATTTTCATTATATTTTTAACTTCTTATAATAACCACAATGTACAGATCTGTTTCCAAATAAAGACAACTACAAAAAAAAAGATATATATTATGACTAAATCCCACATGACCATACAACATATTATGTTACTGTTGAATATGCAGCTATATGCATCTGAATAACATCATAACATTTACAGAACTAAACGCATCTCGGCAAACATAATTTTCCTTTAATATGCAGTGTAGAGCATTTCTAAACACAAGGGTCAGACACTGTGACTTAACTGAGTGACAGGGAAGGCAATAGTTCACTCGGGAAGAGCAATAATTGTAGTGTTTGTCCCAGCCAAAGAGGGGGAGTGATGGAAAACAAATGGGGCAATTTCAGTCATGAATCTATATTGTCGATTTTCATTGGATGCTAGTTAAAACATTAGGTCTTTTGCCCAAAAGACACCTCGGGTTTTACTCAAACAGCTGAATAATTCAACGTGCGCCAGCACGCATTACTTTGCACGGTTTTAGCAGTTTTCTTTAGTGCTGTTTGCGACCGAGGAGAGAAGAATTGCACGGGTGATTTAAGCTGATACTGCACTGCTTTTAAAAACAACTGTTCTCATAAATGAGTTTATGACTACTACATCTGAACGCCAGTGTAAATATGTTTGTGCTTATTTGTAACCGAACGCGAGTCCTGTTTTGTCAATACGAAATCATTACACGTATTATATACAACTACTCACGCACACAAACTTAAACGAAGGGATTAAAATTATTATTAACACTATTTTAAACATTATTAATTCCTTCCCATGTTTCCTTAAGTCTTGTCAGCCGACACATAATGTGAAGATCTGAACAGCACTGCAGCTCGTTTACAAAACGATAAAAAGTGTTAAAAAGTGTTAAATTGCGTTTTTGTGTTTTCATATTTTCTACAAAATACTGTTTGCTGAAATAAATAAAAATGCACTTACTGTGGTGAGAATGAAGGTTTATGGCCGATGAGAGAAATTTTCCAGTGTGTAGAGCCGCCGGGTGCCCCGCGCCCAGATGACCGGGAGACTGTGGCATTCTACCGGCCGCAGCGGCCGCGCCGAGTCGGTGTGACTCCATGGGCAGCCCCGAGAGAAGGGGCGGCGGTACGTGAACAGATCTGGGGGGTCCGAAGTCTCGGCCATCCATCATCCACAATGACCCAACTTGATCAAAGAAACAGTCCGATCGGGTAAATCCGAATAAGCCAGTCTTAGTGGCTATAATGTCCCTAGATTCCTAGGCAAATCAGTGTCCTTATCCGGCATTCTGCCGACCTACAAAAACAAAACAGAAGAAGAAATAGTCTCGATGGATGCGGATCACTACTAAAATGAATCCAAAATTATATGGAGATGAACACAAGCAGTGCTGTCATATAATGACGCAGTTTTAATCTCAACTAGATCACTGGAAAAAGAGAGTAATCTTCTCGAGTGCGAGCGGCGAGGATGCAAACAGACATCAAAACGTTTAATATCACTCGCGAAAAGTCCGTTTTAGGATAAACAGACGGTAATGCCTCTCGTAATCTGCTTGCAGGCAGTATATAGGGCGAAAATCCAGCCTTTTGGTGGAGACCTGACCGACCATTCGCGCAAAGTGACCTATAGGTTCGTTCAAACGAATTACGAACATATATTCTTAATTGTTCGTATATATAACCGTACGTAAACGATCAAGAGCTGGCGGCTTGTGTGTTTAAAACACGCGAAATAATAATAACAAAAATCTATGAAACGGACGAATGTAACAACCACCACTGGCGAATGTGTGATGTCGATTTTGATTACCTAAACATGTTATGATTGTAAAACAATGTTATTTTCCCTTTTTTTGGCTTCTTGTAGAAGAACTACCTTTTACCGGACTGTATTATTGACCTCTACCGAAACGTTTGTCTGCAAACAAACCAGGTTTATCTACTCCATCTACTCCAAATGG
The DNA here is from genome assembly GCA_019740295.1 of Labeo calbasu. Classification (NCBI taxonomy): domain Eukaryota; kingdom Metazoa; phylum Chordata; class Actinopteri; order Cypriniformes; family Cyprinidae; genus Labeo; species Labeo calbasu. The sequence goes on from JAHKKF010516032.1 coordinate 48,899, forward strand.
ACTACGGCATAATGCATACAAGTCTGTTTTAATAACTGGATACGTAAATTATGACGGTAGCATCTTGGAAAACTAATAACTAGTTTTACACGCATATACAACCAGTTTGAATCATGTAATACCTTGCAGAACAGTTTGTCACCGCAGCCTTATTAACTTAAAATAAATGGTTAATGTTACAGGACTATGATTTGATGATGTGGTTGCACTTCTTCCTTTCCAAATATGACTTCATGCATTACTTTAGTTATTATTATTGTTGTTGTTGTTGTTGTTGTTGTAACAAAAAATTACATAATGCCGTATCCAAATATCTGACCTTTTCACAAGGCAGCTTTTAGTAGCTTTAACGCTGCTGCAAATGTCAAGATTAAGTAAAACACGACTGAAAATAATGACGAATCAAAGTTTAGATACGCGCATGTTATACAGCCATGCTTCACGATGGCAACACCAACCCGATCGACAGCCACGTTTCAAAGTTTCCCGTTTCCATTTCCAGCAACGAAACTTTTCCGCCCAAACGTTAATCTTTCGAACGCGGTGTTTAGTGAGTTGCAGATAAAGCGGTACTAAACCTTGTGAGCCAAAGTATCCCCCGCCTTTTCGCCGCGAAAACAGCGCATTCTTTTTAAAAGTGTCTCCGATTTTGCTTCATAAACATCATGTTACTGTGTAACGGATCATGTGCGCAATGATAGCTGGCGACGTCTTACTTGAAATGGCGACTCAGTTTATAAAATCCAGTTTCTTCGCAAAATCCGTGAGACGTGTGGTGGAAAATTTCTTAGACTCCATTTACAAACCATCCGTAGTTACACAGAGCGAAAGCACATACGGGGGGAAGGCCCTGTGCTCTAACCACTGTAGCTCTCGGTAAACTCTTCTGCAATGAAACAAGCATTGTTTAACAAGCTCCGCCTCCGCGAATCTCACCCGACACGTTCTACAACGAAGCATGTGATTGGTCCAGAGAAGTGTCAATCAACTCCATGTAAACACTTTGGCTCCTCGCCAGCTCTATAAAACCAATTATGGAACAAGGAGGTTGAACTGTTTCAAGCTCCCCTTCCTTCAAGACTTGAATGATCAAAACAAGCGAAGAATTTTTGGAGGGCAGTTTCAAGGCCGCTCAAACTCGACTCATTAAAAAGACGGATGCGGACCTGGTAATAACTCAATGAACACACACTACATGAGTCCAAACTGGAAAGCACTCATTGTATGAGTTGTAGGCCTCCTTAAGTTGTTCAGACCAAGGATTTTCGAGGCTAGGTCTGGGGACCGCAAGGGGGCAGTTGGGGTTCCGCACAAAAATTGGGAGGCTATAAAAGTTACATTTTAACTTTAGATATTATCTTCAATGCTTGATCTTAAATTATCTGATACTAACACTTCAATTAAGATAAGTAAAAATATTTCATTTAACTCACACTCTTAGTTTTTAATGAAATAAAATAAAGTTAGCCTATTTAGCAACACATATAGATCCAAAAATAGTTTGTGATTGTATTATATTGTTCTTTGCTACTTTTGTCTTCAGGTGGCACACCCACGCTAAGTACTGAAAAAATAACCTGTCAAACTATATATTTTGCAGATAATATTTTATGGCTTTGCTTTGTCTTATGTGCAATGACAATATAAAAGTAAATTATTATATTTAAGAAACAGAATGTTGTGTTATAAGAGCATTACAAGTTTAATATTTTTACATACAGTATAAAAAGGTGTTTATAGAAATATAATCCTATTTGGCAGTTTTTAAAATAGTTTGAAGAGTCTTAGATTCATGTAAAGATGAACACATATGAGATTCTCTAACTTGAATGAAGGATTATTTCTTAATGTACAGAGTGTTTTCAAGATGCGTCATCAATCGGCCATATTGGCGGCACAGAGCGTAAACAATGCCACTGAACCAAGCGCAACTCGCAAATTTAGCTAATTATTGCTGCTGAAAATGGCCAGTTATTGTCATGTTTTGGGAATGTAATAATCGGTCGGACCGGGAAAAACATTTGGAGTACTATAGACTGCCAAACGTTAGGACAAATCAAGGAGAAGAGTGCAAAAAACTGTATGAGGAAAGAAGGCATTTATGGTTGGCCAAACTGAACCAGGATGTCCAGGGCAAGAAATTTGACAATATTCATGTTCTTATTTCCAGTCAGGTAGGTGAAATATTAGGCTAATATCTTAATTAATATTATTAACCTATTAACTTTAGTTTCCCTTGTGAAAAAAACAGCATATGCTGGTAGGTATGTTTTGATGCTGGTTTAAAGCAGCAAAGGACCATCTTAAACCAGCATCAAAGCATACCTACCAGCATATGCTGTTTTTTTCCACCAGGGTTATCAAAATATTGTGCCCTTTCCTGCTTACTGTCCTTCTCTATATGATTTAGCAGCTTCCACATATTTTTATGTGGTTTAGACAGCATAAATTAGCAGAACAGTGTATTCAGTAGTACATTAACCATGCAGTCCATGCTGTTGTTTACATCCGAGTAACTGACCAAACCGTGATGTAAGTGCAAACCCTCTATTATATTAACCAGGTATGAAGTAGTGCATGTCTATTTGTTAGAATTGGGAAATTTCCCTTGTCAGTGATCTCCTTCCTTTAATAACCACAAGGGAATACAGAGAAACTGTAAAACTGACTACTGAGGTTTCAAGACAAAATCACAGCCTGTGAAATCAGATCAAGACAGAAATATCAAAGCATATTTTCCGAGTTTTCTGAATCACCCGTTCAGTTCCATTGTCAGTCATTTAAGCATTACGTCACGATTTCATATGAACTTGAACTACAAACTGCGATCAATCGATCAGTTCACGAGACCTTTCCACATTGGGGGAAAAAAAGATGATTAGAAAAAAAAACTGGCGCGGTTTCTAACCGCCCCTGTCGTGCGCCTCTCCAGTGAGGCGGTTTCAAGGCGTCCTCACGAAGGCAGTGGAAACGGGTCACACAGGAGGAAAAGACCTACGTGAATTGTCAGGTTTGAAAGAGCGTACCTCAATTGCAATTCCTACTAAAATGACAACGCGTTCAAGAAAAACACCGTGCTTCGGGACTAGCCAGTTTTTCAAGGACTCGCGGAAACAATAGCGCTGATTTGCTGTGGAAACCGTTCGTCTGGAGACGTTGCATAGTCACCAATGGAGCCGTACAGCTTCATGGCTCTGAACGCGTGTTTTTAATGTCCAGCGGAGCGGCGGACGCGTTCGGGTTTGTTCATGTTGGCGATTTTAACTGTACTCTGATAAAATACCGATTTGCCTTCGGATATTGGTTAACATACAGCCGTGCGCCTTTCCCAATTCATAAAATCAGCATGGACTGATAGGATCCTTTCTTTCGTCCATTGTTCACGATGACCCATCGTCTTGGTGGTTAAGGTGGGTGTTTAATGCGTGTCGTGAAAATACACATTTTACATACATTAAGCCTGTTTTTAATGGTACTGTGTTTTACGATTATTGTTTAAATGTTTTGCGGCACATTTTAGTGTGTATAGCCCGTGGATAGAAAAAAGCTGAATGTTGGTTTTATTTGTTAATAAAATTAATATAACTGTTACATCTTTAGAAGCCCAAACGTTGTTTTTTTATTTTATTTTTAATTTTTATTATTTTTTAGCAGTATATTGTTTTAAAGGAAAATATGATGTGATTGAAGGTCTCTTGCATAATGCTTATATTGTATTTTACCCACAGTTGTATAACACAGATATTTTCTATTTATTTATTTACATGCCTATAACATTTTATGCCTAATAAAATGCCTTAATTGCCTAAAAGCATTGAGCAATGTATACAAATATAAAGTTATTAAAATAAATGAAAGTAAAAAATAAATGTCTTGTGTATTGAATGTACCACAAAAACACTTTTTTTTATTTTTTGGCAAAGGGCAAATCTTGCCTTCAAACAATTTACATGTTAGAATCTTCTGAATGTTGTGAAAATCACTTTTTTCAATGCTTGAAAAAAAAGTGAATCTAAATAAAGATGTTTTGAAATTAGTGCCAGTTGCGTTGTCCATAATCTGATAAATCGAGAATCCGTGTATTACAATAAGTAAAAGGTTGAACAGAAGTTTACACAGTTCTCACATAAAACGTGAACTGTAATGTATGGCTTGACATGAAGTATTTTGAGCTATGCAAATCTTTTATTCAGGCCAGAAGGGAGCTAAATAATTTAACAAGCAAAGTACAGAAGTAAAAACCACACACGTTTTGCATGGTGTACGTAACAGGCCTTTTTCCTGAAATGTGCAAATATAAGCAACGTAATACCCTTCAAGAATTTGCAAGTCACACTGGCTTATACATTCCTTGTACAAGTAAAACAGAAGGTATATGTTTGTAATTATAATGCAAATGTCCACAAAATTCACAACGGAGTTAAAGCATTAAAACTCACTATCAACACTTAATTGCCAAGCCACAGTTTCATTGCCTTCTGCATCTTCATCCTGTTATACAATATTATATGTGTGTGTATATTATATATATACATAGAAGAGTGAAAGAAAACATTGGACACTATATTGACATCTGACTACAAGCGTCATGTAGGTTTTTGAAACTTCATTTCAACTATGGTCCGTGTTCACAATTCAACAAAAATAAATGGTATTACTGAAAGCCATTCAAAATCAAATATCTAGAAAATATGGAAATACGAAAACAGTTACTGCACAGAAGAACATATAAATATCTTGTGATGTGATGATTATGAAAAAAATGGTTCATGTCCAAGTATTTTTAAGCACGTCCATTTGGCAGGAATATACGAGGAACATGTGGCATATTATAAAGATTAGAATAGTATACATGTTAGGTAAACATACACACTCTTAGAATTTTGGGTAAACATTTTATTAATTGATTTATGTATGTACAGTCAAACCAAAAATCTTCAAAACACCAAACATATTTTTTTATATTTTTTACTACGGTGCAGGACACTGTAGTTCATTTTTTATTAAGTGCTATATTATACCCAAAAATTCTTCATACAGTGGACTACCAGTACAATTTATACAAATTTAGGACCAAAAATTTGATTTGACACTTTGACCTGACCATGTTTTGTTACATACCTTTCTGTCAAAGTTATCTGACATTATCAAGATGAATTTGTTCTGACACAGTTTAACTCTTGAGTTCTTGGCATAATTCATTACCATTTTCTAAACTACAGCAGATAAATTGATAATGTGAAATGTTTTGCAGGTGTCTGAATAAATTTTGGTTAGACTATTTATTTATTTATTTTGTTATCCTACAATCATGAGGGAAATCAGTTTCCTAAAACAGTAGACTTTGACTTTTGAGGGCATATGAACTCTTGACATTTCTAAACACAACAATTTCAACATCACATTTATGTTCTTGGCAGACACACTTTTTCCAAAAAAAAAAAAAAGCTCCTAAAGTAACAAAACGCCTAACTTATTGCAACCCAAAGATATAATTCTATAATGTTACCTCTCTACCAGTTTAGCAAAAGGTCAGTTCTATAAAATAAAGATATGATCTGCCTCCCACAGCCTCTGTTGCTTTTGAATCAGATGACTCATGGCAGCCACTGTGTGTGTGTGTGTGTGTGTGTGTGTGTTTGTATGAAAGACACAAAAGATAAGAACGTAGATTGTTGTGGCTGCCATTTCCTAACCATCCCAAATGCATCTAATTCAGTGCATGTTTTAAATGCTTTTAAAAATCATGAACGTGCGGTTTGAAAAAAAAAAAGAGAAGACTAATGTAAGAATGTAAGTGTTTATATTACTCTGTGTGTGTGTCTATATTCGAGTTGGTAATTGTGTATAAAATGTTATTAAAAACGGCAAAAAAAAAAACTCTGGTGGTTAGGTTATACTTGCTTCAGCAAACGCTTTTGGTGATCGGTTACAAGCTAGTAAAAGTTGTGTATGAAGACCACCAACTCGGGATTATTTTACCTTGCCTGTTTATTGTGTAGTGTTATGTAACATATTAAAATCGAAATTTCTAAATTTAATACGTCACTAACTTATTAATGATGACTGTGGATAAAATGTTTGTTTTTATAGTATGAAAAAGATCGTGATTCAATTAAAAAAATGCGTTATGAGAAACAGCGCCATCTAAAGATAGCAGCCATACGCTGTAGTGTAAGTCCGTTGGCTTTATTTCTCAAGGTCCTGAAAAGGGAGGGGAAGGGCTGATTTTAGAAAACTATGCAATTTAACATACTTGTATCTAACCTTGATATTTTAACAGCTGGCTAAGCTCGTTTTATAACGTATTACCCTATCATTTTCATACAATACTTGAAGAAGTAACCTCTCCTCACAGAATGACGACAACAACAACAAAAAAGATGTAAACAAAGCACCGACATTTGCACTAAGCTGACATTACTAACTCTGCACATGAACAGAAAAGCTCATTGCTGTAGATGAAAGCAATCTTTTCTACTCTATCAGCAATAAAGATTACTGCTTATCAACAGATATAATGTACAGTAAAGGGCAAAGTAATGACAGTGCTGTGACTAAGTGTAGTAGAGGTATTGTAAAAACCTTCACCATTTACACAGGTCAAAAGGTAAAATAACTAAGTTTTTAAAATGTTTTAAAATAACTATTTTCTATTTTAATGTAATTAATTCCTGTGATGCAAAGCTAAATGTGACCCTGGCTGTGATGTAGCTTTATACTTAATAAATAGGCTTTCCGTTGATGTATTGTTTGTTAGGATAGAACAATATTTGGCCGAGATACAACTATTTCAGTATATGGAACCTGAGGGTGCAAAAACATCAAAATATTGAGAAAATCGCCTTTAAATTGGTCAAAATTAAGTTCTTTGCAGTGCATATTACTAATAAAAAATTAAGTTTTGATTTATTTACAGTAGAAAATTTACAAAATATCTTCATGGAACATGATCTTAATTTCCTAATGATTTTTGGCATAAAGGAAAAATATATAATTTTGACCCATACAATGTATTTTTGGCTATTGCTACAAATATACCCCAGCGACTTAAGACTGGTTTTGTGGTCCAGGGTCACAAATTTTCAACAGCCCTTACTCCAGTGTAACATGATCCTTCAGAAATTATTCTAATATGCTGATTGATTATTATTGGTACAAAATTATGTTGAAAACTGTTTGAATCTTCTTATTTTTGTGGAATGCATAATGCATTTTTCATGTCTTTTTGATGAACAGTTCAAAATAACAGCATTTATATGAAATATATTAAGCTAAATAACCATTTTAGCATTCATAATGAGCAGCAAATCAAAATATTAGAATGATTTCTGAAGGATCATGTGACACTGAAGCCTGGAGTAATGATGCTAAAAGTTCAGCTTTGCATCACAAAAATAAATTACATTTTAAAATGTATTCAAATAAAAAACAATTTCATAAAATTTAAATATTATTTCACAATATTGCCATATTTACTGTATTTTGATCACATAAATGCAGCCTTGGTGAGCAAATTATTATTTTTTTGACCGGAAGTGTTTGTTTTGTTTGTTTTAAAGCCATATTTTCACTAATATGGTGAATAAATAAAGTATAAATCATCATTTAGCAAAAATAATTCACATCATAAAATAAATATTCAGATCTTCAGAAATCAGAAACTGAAAATGTAAAAAAAAAAAAAAAGTTAATTTTAATGTTAATTTTATGATCACGTCATACATAACAAAGATAAAACTTTACTCTTTAAAATAAAAGTCATATTTGCTCTTAGTCATGTTTACCAACAATTTTCTAAGCTGGAATTTTGTTTTTGCAGAGACGGCAATGTAAGGGGAATGCCAGTGTGATATTTTAAGAAGGCAGTTTTCCTGAGTTCATTTGAACACTAACATCTGTCAGAGCAAAACCCATACAAATATATTTTCCAGAATTGGCATGCACAAGTGAAAATGATGCCCTTAAGTTCGGTCGTGCCTATTTGATTCCAATGGTTTTCCTATATCTGTGATTTCAGTCACACAAATGCTTTACATTGGTCCCCCGGGGCAGATGTAATCTACTTTACTGCTTTATCTGCAGTTTATGGAGACACAACTGCTTACTGGCAAAATACTTTAGTGCATCAAAAGGTAAATAACCAGTGTAGAGATCTCTTCTGAAACAGGACAACCCTTTTCAAAGTCTTCTTGTATTTTAAATGCCACTTATGCGAAATATCATATGTTTGACTACAGAATTTATTGCGTTTTACAGTCTTGCATTTCTGAGGGATCCTTGGTAGAAATCCTAAGGGAATGTAGCTGTGCCTTCGGTCTTATAGGCGGTGACAACTCAGCGCTTGACAGGCGAGTGAGACAACCTGCCACAGTGCTCAGAGACCTTCCCAGGATGTCGAGCCCTTCTGGGGTTTAATCTCAGTATGGTGGGCCGCTTCTATGACAGCTTTTAATTCTCTCCGGGCAACATTCATCATGCACTGTCTGCTATGGGCGCTGGATCAAATGTACCCCAGGATATTCACATTCCAGCCAACGTGTCCCAACCCACTTTACACCGTCACATATATTCATGGCTCTTTTATTCATGAGTTTGTTTGCCTTTTGTTAGGCCACTCTCTCCCCTGTGCAGCGTCTGTCTGTGAGTGACAAGAGAGCGGCCGCTAGACCAGACCGCACGGTGTAGCCCTAAATGCACAAAAAAGGATTACACATCAAATCATACAGCGAGATGCGATATTCATGGTGCATATTTCAGTAGATCTATTGATAGTCTTCGTTTTAGTCTGAAAGGAAATCAGTAGGCAAGATAACTGAAACATTTTTCTTTTTAATATTTTAACTCACAGACTACTTGTATTTAACTGACAACGTGTCAAACGTGAAAAGTAGCTTTAACTTTGACTTAAAATGAGAAGATAATATTGGGTTATTTGAACCCAATTGTTAAGGTCAACTGTAGCAGTAAAAAAACGAACTATATATAATAATCTATTTTATTTTCTTATTTATTCCTGTGATGCAAAGCTAAATTTTCAACAGCCATTTCTCCAGATTTCATTGTCACATGATTTTTCAGAAATCATTGTAATATGTTGCTTGATTACTATTAGTACAAAATTATGATGTTTCCTATCATTAATGTTGAAAACCGCTTTGATGCTTCCTATTTTTGTCAAAATCATAATTAATAATAAAAATAAATAAATAAAAATGTATTTTTTTACAGGATTTCTTGATGAATGGAAGATTCAAAAGAACAGCATTTATATGATATTACATATATCAGGATATTTTAACAGTTGTTGGGACAACTGTAGCAATAGAACAATAATACAATAATTCACAAATAAATAAATATCATTAAAATAATATGACAATAATCCACTGTATCTGTGTATACACTTGTAAGGTGCACAATATTGCTATAATACTTTTTAATATTAGTGTTTTTTTCCCTATGGTTTTATTTACATGATCTTTCAAAAATCATTCTAATGTGCAGCTCGATTATTATTGGTACAAAATTATTTTCCTATTATGTTTCCTATTATTAATGTTGAAAACCATTTTTATATGTCATATTTTTGTAAAAAAAAAAAAAAAATTTTCAGGATTTCTAGATTAATAGAAAATTCAGAAAGAATAAATATTACATAATAAAATAAATAAATAATACATTATTTTACATCATAATACATTATTTTTCAGGATTTTTTGATGAAAAGAAAATTCAAAAGAACATTTACATGACGTAGATTAAACGAAATATGACATAATATTGGGTTATTTTAACAGTTGGGGCAATCGTAGCAAAAATATTAAATAAAGCAATATTACTATAATACTATAATACTTTTTTCCTTTGGTTTTATTACATTGTCTCTAATATGTGTGTGTGTGTGTATGTATATATATGTGTTTAAAGTCTATGTTTTGTTAAAGTTACATTCATTTTTCTTTGGAGTTGCAGTTTTAATTTATTTTTGTCAAAAATAATTTCTATTTTAGCATTTTTGTAATATTTTAAATTATAATTTATTGTGTTTAATAACTATCAGTGACAGTCTATATGTGTCTATCATTCATGTTTAAATTCAGAGTCATGAAACTTTTAGACCGCATTTTTTTGGACATTCGTAACTTCTTTTTTTTTTTTTTTTTTTAAAGAAAAATACACTTCCTTTTCTGAGGCACAAAAAGAACTTAACTTTGCATGTACTGAATAATAGTATGTGCGCACAAAAACGCGGAGCGAATATTCGCATCGTATTCTCGCTCTAGATTAGTCGGCGTATGTTTTTTGAGTCACTTGCGCGAATAAAAACGTAGGCCATTTCTCAAACTGAAGGCTGCATCCCCTGGAGGTTGCATTTGTAGGCTGCATACGTCATCAAGCCTGGTTTATTTCAGTTAACTGCATTATATTCGCGAGTCATAAGCATATTACAACAATTTACACTTCGCTAAGAATAATGGTCAAATTTATAACTGTTAATATTATAAAACAAGATCTTCTTTATGACGTATGCAGCCTACAAATGCGACCTCCGAAGGATGCAGCCTTCCGTTTGAGAAACGGCCAAAGTGCTATCCTCCATTTTCTGATACAACTGGACGTGTCAATAAGCACTTCTCCTATTGGCTTGCGCGAATTTTCCGCTCGAGTTTAAACTTTTCAACTTGCGAGGAAGACACAACTGAAGCGTATATATCGCGGATTCGCGACAATCGCGTCGCCCAATTTAAGTCATTCGCATCGCGCGGCGCGAATTCGCGTCTAATTCCCTCTTTACATTGTCTTTGTGTGTAATCCCCTCCCGTGAAGAATTACATTTGCTTTTGTTATGCACACACCATAAGTGTCATCACTTACTTTCAACACTTTGATAGAAAACAAATCCAGAAAAGGATCAAATATATAAACTGTGCAAACATACTTAGCATGCTGTCGATTAAAAGAAAGATATTCATCTGTAACTCAGAATTCTGCAGTTATTTTCCAGAAGTTTCCAGTTTTTAATGCAAGGACTACAGCAAATCCATTTGTAAAACCTTAATCTTCCTCTGGAAGAAACGTGGTGAATAAGAATGTTGTTGTGGCTTAAACATTTCCAGTGAAATCCAATCAGGGACTTAACACAAAGCGTCCATCAGACTCGAAGGGGAGAGAGAGCTTTCAGGAAATTAAACTTATTTCAATGAAAAATTAAACGCAGTTCAAATCAGACCCTATTGAGGGGGTATTCAATGCGGGTGGGAGAGCGTTTGACATTTTTAATTAACTCAGGCTTTGTAGTAGCCCTGGGTTCATCACAAACCAGCAGTGTACCTCAGTAGTCGAGATGCAGTCTTTCAAAAGGGCAATGCTTCAGACATTTCAGCCAGAGCCCAACGACGCACATACAGAGCTATCATGAGCTCTCTCCCAATAACCCTGCACGTCTGACCTCCGGCGACCTTCCCGCTCTCTTTTTCTGCCAGCTTCTACTGACTTCTGGTCCTCAAGTGTCAGTCTGAATAGAATTTTGTTGCCAGAGCAGAATTTAAGTCCATCTTCTCCCCTTGAGCTTTGGCTGAGCTCACACACACATGACACTCCGTCCTCAGCATGGGGAAATAAGGCCCTCATCCAGTAATATTCACGACCCCCACCGTTTCAAGAGGCTGCGTCTTATATGACCACTCATTATTCACAATACAGCAAGGATTCTCTTTGACATGCTTTGTTTTAAGCTCTGTGATCATAATCATAGCACGATAGCTGGCTTTTGAAACCGTTTCCCCCCTCTCATAAGTGTGCTTGGGTTCTGACGCTTAAAAGTGAGATTAAATGTACTGTTGCCATAATGATGTTGTTTATGCGAGTTTGTGTTTTGTTGTATGCAAATAACACTCTGATCTGATGCACATCAGAGCTGCAGTTAAAATATAAGAGTTCTTTAGGGCTTCAGAGTTGAGAATAATATCATTTTAAAGTCATTTCTTTATTTATTTAACCAACTCCACAGAAAGACTGGCTGATTACACGCTCGCCGATGTGGATTATAGATGAGATTGTGGAATATAATCAGTGCATATTTATGTCCCACTGCTTCATTTCAATCTCTTTTATGTTATTGGATGTTTGAACGTCCGGACCGCATGTTTCCGTGATATTGGGAAATTATTCACTTTATCCGCAGAGATGGGAAAAAGTGTGTAGCTCTTGTTGCTTTTAAACAGCTGCTGGGTACAAAGAGAATATAATGAAAAGTACACAAAATCAGAATTTGTTGCTCTCAATGTCTCTAAATAGCACAAAGCTGGCACTGTATTTTGAGGACAGCGATGGTTGAAAACTTGCTATTAAAAGTCATGGGAAAAATATAACAGTAAACAGACACATGCAATTCTGAGGAAAAACATGGTTTATCTCAGCTTTTCATTGGCGGGGTTTTGGTGCTCTGCACCCACAGTCAATTAAGTGCACATGGCTTTTAATAAAAACTAATAATACAGGCGCACCCGGCTGACTGTCAAGAACATTTTCTCTGTGGAAGCTTTGCACTTGGTTGTATAATAATATATTTAAACTCAAATCAATATAATTTAATATAAAGTATATCAAAATGTATATAATAAGCCAGTGCATCATGAATCCATTTTCCAAAACATGTTTCTGGCTTATCCTGAATCACTGCGGTACACCTATAATACGTTTTTATATTTGGACTATCTCAGACTGGCTCTGGTAGGAACCGCTGCGGAGTAGCGCAGAACCTGCGTGATTCGTCATAGACGTAAAAGTAGCTCCGACTACAATGTTCTTCCGCAAGACAGTTCTGTTTATTTTCCGCTTGAGCGCCAAAATGTACGGACTACAGCTTTAATTTTGTCATTCTGGTATCGCGGACTCTCTCGTTTCATACAAACGCAGATGCTGCCATTTTGCGACGACTGTAATGGATTGTAATATAACTAACAAACTGGTAAGACTTAAAAACAGTTTAATCTTAAATCAATGTCTTTAATTGTCATAATTATTCATGTGGTAAAATGCCATCTTGTTTAAAGGATTAGTTCACTTCCAAAACAAAAGTTTACAGATAATGTACTCACCCCCTAGTCATCTTAAGTCGTAAAGAAATTATGTTTTTTGAGGAAAACATTTCAGGATTTCTCTCCATGTGATGGACTTCTATGGTGCTCCCCAAATTTGAACTTCCAAAATACGCAGTTTAAATGCAGCTTCAAAGGGCTCAGAAATGAGCGGTTATTTTCCAAAAAAGTTACAATTTATATACTTTTTAAGCTCAAACGCTGGTCTTGTCTAGCTCTGTGTGAACTCTGTTTTTTTCTGGTCATGACAGTTAAGGTATGTCGAAAAAACTCCCATTTCATTTTCTCCTTCAACTTCAAAATCATCCTACATCAGTGTTTTACCTTTTTTTTTTGTAAAGGATGTTTAATCTTATTTGCATGTTCACTTTGTAAACACTGGGTTGGTACTTCTGCAGCAAGTTGGAGGAGAAAATGAGTTCACACAAAGCTAGACAAGATGAGCGTTTGAGCTTAAAAAGTATATAAACTGTAATTTTTTAAAAAAAAATAACCGATTGTGTCACTAGATAAGACCTTTCTTCCTCGAAGCTGCGTTTAAACTGCATTTTGAAAGTTCAAATTTGGGGGCACCATAGAAGTCCATTACATGAAGTGAAATCCAGAAATGTTTTCCTCAAAAAACATAATTACATTACAACGGAATAAAGAAAGGCATGGACATCTTGGATGACAAGGGGGTGAGTAAATAATCTGTACATTTTTGTTCTGGAAGTGAACTAATCCTTTAAACTGGCACTTGCTAGCAACTGCTTTCTTCAAGGAAGCTTTGCGTTCAAATATTTAAACTCAATATTTTGTGTCTAATTATTCATTTTTTAGCAAGTAGCTGTGTACTGGGATAATGTACATTCAGCCAGTTGTTGATGCAAAATAAAGCCCTTTAGTCTTATACAACAGCTGATAAGTCTTTCAGGCTTTATTTTGCGATAGCAACAGTCTGGATGTACATTACTCATTACTTACTGCACTATTTATACTAATTTCTTTTAATAAATCTAGTTCTAAATCTAAAATTCAATATAAAGTTTAAATTCAACTATAACGTTTCATTAAGTGCTTCACTCAGAGCATTTTCTCTATTCAAAATGGAAAAAAGACAAATTTTTAAAATTCAATTTTTATTTTATTTTATTGCACTACTTAACCTAATTTCTCTTAAATCTACTATTTTAAATCTACAATTTAAATATAAATGGTTGCGTTTTTAAACCATCCACATCAAGCACTTCCCCCAAATCTACTCCATTTCATTAGCATTCAAAGCATTTTAATTCAAAATAGTTTAAAAAAAAAGTTGGATGAATTATTCAACAATTACATAAAACACGGAGGTGAAAGTCAATGAGGTGCCAGTTCTGTCATTTAATTTGCATTAACCTGAACACATATCTGAAGTTTGCACCCCTGCCACTATTTATACATCATCTGAAAGGTGAATAAATACACTTTCCATTGATGTATGGTTTGTTAGGATAGGGCAATATATTATTCAAGATACAACTATTTGAAAATCTGCAATCTGAGGGTACAAAAAAATCTAAATACTGAGAGAATTGGCTTTAAAGTTGCCCAAATTAAGTTTTTAGCAATGCATATTACTAATCCAAAATGAAGCTTTGATATGTTTATGGTACGGAATTGACAAAATATCTTCATGGAACGTTTACTTAATAACCTAATGATTTTTGGCATAAAAGAAAAATCAGTAATTTTGACAATGTGTTGTTGGCTATTGCTACAAATATACTCCTGCTACTTAAGACTGGTTTTGTGGTCCAGGGTCACATATTGGTTTCATATAATAATATAAGGTTGTGAATTGTCCTATAATGTCCTATGAGTTAAATATGTTTATTTACATTTCTAGATCATTTACAGTGAGGCAAAGTCTCTGCAACACCTGTTTATGATTGTGTTCACCAAAACCATTTTGTTTTTGCTTTCAAACTGATTTAACTTACTTGTGCATACACTTGAGTGTCTCCGCTGGGTAAATATCTTGCATCTCATCGCTGAAGCTTGATTTCAGGCACAGGACTTCTGACTGCAGAAGTGACTGTGGTTAAGAAGAGGAATGTAATAACAACATAGACACCCTAAAAAGGAGCATGAGATGCAATAACCAGCTAGTAGTCATCGCTAGTCCAGAAAAGATTTTATTTGCGTTACGAGAGCCATGACAAACAAGCAGTGGAACAAAACCCTCATATGACATTTTCAGAATTCATTGTATAACTATTGATCCATAAAGGAGGGACAAATGACAGTCATTTTCTGCTTTGTTACTGGACTCCATCAGTTGTGCTCATTTGCTCTCATTTTGCTTCATGTCATCAATCACATACAATAGAAATCATTTAGTTTGATGTATTTGCTTTTTGCGTCAATACATAGTCTAATAAACGGCGGCCCGGTATCGTAAATAAACAGTTTATGGAAACCTATTCACATTAAATGACTAATTATAAATGTCAATGGTTATAAATGGTTCCAGCAGTGCATAAATTGAAAACGAACAGATGTGAACTTTATTTTAGTTCATCCTCAAGCTACATTCTAAGAGATAAAAAGATAAACATAAGGTGCAAATGACAGCACAATCGTTGTTTTCAAGTGATGTAATCAAAGACTGAGCCACAAATGAGTGTTTGTCAAAAAAAGACATCTTTTAGGACACTAAGCAACAAAAACACAATATTGATTTTGTGCTACCGCGATGTTTATCTTGGAATCTAAATAGTCTTTATGTGCATGAAGGTGACTCAGAGCTGGACGGTAAGTGTAGCTGGCTAGGATTTCTGGGAAGTACAATGTGATGTGCTTCAGCTGTTTGCCATTAACCCAGGCGCACCTACCTAGGAAGGTCATCTGACCTCTCCCGTGTTAAATAAAGGCCTGATGCTTTGAATAAATTGGTCAGATGAAGAGCAGGATTGCTGTGGCACAGCGTGAGCGTCACTGCATTGTGATACAATGACCCACGATGGCTGCGATTTATAGCACAGCTTTTTATTTAGTGATAAAAGCTGCGGTGATGGAAGGTGACAGCTTCTAGCACAGAAATAAATCACACAGAAAATGGAAGGCTTTCGCTTTGAGCCTGCATATAAAAAGTGTCATTTTGCATTATTGATCTCTTGGAAACTATGACCGGGATGATGGATGCCTGAATTTCTGTGAACCTGCATGGATTTGAAAAATATCAAGTGCATGCATTAGGGATATATATGTGGGAAAACCAGTTCACTATTTCATTGCTTCTGACCACGATCAAGGTTGTTGTTTTTTGGGTTTGCTTAATGTGGCGTGAAATACTGACATATATGCATATGGGAGCGTAAAGCTTGACAGGAAGAGATGGCTTAATACAAGCAGGCAATAAAGGAAATACATTGCTGTACAAACCTTTAAAATCAACTATGCAACCGAAGTTTAACATTTTAGTCTTTTCTAAATCACAGTAATCATCATATTCCAGCAGCTGCTGAAATAAAACAATGTGATCTTTATTCGGTTTTACGCAATAAAACATCTTTGAGAATGTTAACAAAGCGCCACCCGCATTTACCCGTGTGCAGAAAGCCGACGTGGAAGTGGCTTTGAAGTTGCTAGCGATTGTGCAAAAATAGCGTAGCGTGACAAAAACAAACTCCCGTTAATATGCACTGTCTTATTCTGAATGCACCCACACAGCATTTTTATCTCCCGCGTGCGGTTTGCGTAGTCGGTGAATCTGAGGCCTCTGGAGTGCGGGCGTGTCAGCCTCTATCAACCGCAACATGCATGCCATTTCTGGGCATGAAAACCACAGCTCACCCCCGGAGCCGCGACTTAGCCTGCCAAACAATACCTTACAGTTGCACTCGCTCTTTTCAGCATTCTTTTAATCATGACATCATGAGTATCGGCTTCCTCCTCTGAAAAGGCGCCCAGATGCAGCTGCTCGTGTCACTCCGCGAAGCAGACAAGTGCGCGCAGATGAGAGAGAAGCTTCGCCGCTTTGGCACAAAAGCGACTTCGTATTACAAGAATGAGAGACAAATGTTTGAAAGACTTTAATGAAACTGTCATTGTCGATGATCTATATCCAGCTGACGGTGTCGGGCTAATGCTCAGGAAATGTGTGCATGTTGCTAACAACACTTTCAGACGGTTTCCTGAATGATGGCATTGCAGTATGTCGAAATCACTTGGGCTTTTATGAACTCTCTTGGGTCGTATTACGCATGATAACTTGCGTATGATTTAGGTGTATAATAATATCGTACCTTATTATATCCTACAACCGTTTTGCTCCTACAAACGTGCTGATACACAGACAGAAAGCACAGAGACTTGTAACAGAGTGTTTAAAAGCAGGGAACTGTTTTAGGAGGTTACACATTACTTTTAGGTGGGTGACTGTAGAGTGTTTTCACAACGTGTCATCAATCGGCCATATTGGCGCCACTGAACC
>JAHKKF010516034.1:0-18142 GCA_019740295.1 Labeo calbasu
TTGATACGAATGAAATAAAAGATACGTAAATATTTTACGTTTTTAAACTAAAATTACGTAGCGATTTGTACGTTTTAAACGTTGAAATACGTCTAAATCGTACGTTTTAGCATCAATAAAAACGTACTAAAATGTACGTTTTGTGCCTCCAAACGTTACGTATAAACAATGAGACCAGGCAATGCAAAGAAAGTCTGTCTGTAAGAAAATCTGTCTATAACTTTAATTCTCAGGGCTTTTAAAGTTTTAAACTAAGAAAAAGGCTTTGCCGAATCAGCATTCAGTTTGTCTTGACAAACTTTGCTTAACATCATCATATGAATTTCTTTGAATTTCAGTTCTTTTTAATTCTACTGCTCAACATTTAAATTGCAATTGTGCACCCACCCTCTTAATTTAAATCTCCAAATTCATTGTAATTTTAAAGTCTCCTTAATTAATTCATGTTGCATAACCCATTCATCCAGGTAACTGAAACTGGCTGAAACAAAAAAGTACAAAAAGTGTACAACCTATGAACACTCAACCATTAATAATACCTCAGAGAAGATGGTCATTCAAATATTCAAATTTGAATCAAATATTGCAGGTTTTACAGTGATATAATTCATTCAAGTCCCCCAAAAAGGCTGGTCATTTTTGTAAGACAAATGCATGAGTGAGGAATAGGTTCAACACTACAGCTGGAATTGCTTGCCAGATCAGTGCTGAACAGGGTAAGAATTCAAACTGGGGAAGACTGAAGCCCAAGTGCATAAAGAAGCCAGTGAAAGGTGGAGGAGGAAGTGCCATGGTTTGGGGGATTTTTTTCTGCAGCCGGGAACGGGTCTCTTGTACAGCTACATGGCAAGCATCTCCCAATCAGCCTGCAATTTTCATGCAAGACAATGCCCACGTCACACTGCAAAACAAGTGAAGCAGTTCCTTGAAGCTATAAGAACACTGAAATGGCCAGCCTAGAGTCCTGTTCTAGACCCGACTGAAGATTTCTGGACAATCCTTTGCAACAATGTAATGGCTAAGAAACTTATACAGTTGCCACACTATGGAAGAGCGGACCAAGATCACACCAGTGCAGTCTGTGAAACTAGTGATATCCTATGACCACAGATGTGCTGAAATCATTCAAAGCAAGGGCCTCTACACTCCCTACTAATTTCTGACAGCTGCAAACCTCTAAGATTTTTAGTTGTAATCTTCTTTCTTGCATCAATGGTTAATGTTCTCTAATTTTGATCACTGTGTTTTTACAAAATAAAGGTTTTTGTTGAAATGCTTTTGATATTTTGTCAAACATGTTAGTAGAACAGTGGCATAGCTCTCTAATTTTCTTTATTTCTCTAATTTTGATCTCCATGGAGTAAATATAATGTCAAGTAAATGTAAGAATACTATTTCCAGATGAAAACGTGCTGGACTGAAGCAGCTTGGCTTTAGTTGATTCCCCATGAACTTTTTTTCAGTGAGTCTTAAATCTGATCATTGGGATCTTCTGAGGAACATTTCTTTCTTTTTCTTTCTTTCTTTCTTTCTTTCTTTCTTTCTTTCTTTCTTTCATTTATTTGTTCGTCTCTCCATTGCCATTGGATTGCATTGCATTGTATGTTTGGATCATTTCAATCTCATCTTACGTTGACATGTTATTGGAGATACATAGTGATTACTGATATTTATATAAGTTTATATAATAAATGTATATGTATTATGGAATAAAATTTATTATATTAGAATTTATTATATTATAGAATAAAATTAAGGTGTTTTTCCCCCCAGGAATATGAGCTCCATGTTCTGTTATATATCATTCCAGGCTTTGCATGGTTAAAGAACAGGCCTACACGTTGTAACTTTTGGCCCTCTAGCGGTTAAAAATAAAACTGCATGGTTCTTGCGGAGGAACATTGTTTTGGTTGTGCTTCGGCTCTGCTTCTCAGCGCGGATGATATGATTCAAAGCGGCGGTATACACATACAGTATACGCAGCATCTTATCAGAGTGGATTAACAAAAACAAACAAACAAACAAACAAAAATTTATTTGTTTTTACAACTGCTGATTCATTTGAGGTTTGCCCTTTTGAATGATCCATGGCCAGTTTCTCACAAATTACTCCCTGCTGGTAGGTATGTTTTGATGCTGGGATGCTGGTTTGAGCTGGTCCTTTGCTGGTTTATGCTTGTCTTTTACCAGCAACATGACCAGCAAAGGACCAGTATAAACCAGCCAAATACCAGCTTAAACCAGCGTCAAAACATACCTACCAGCATATGCTGTTTTTTCATGTATAAACATGTTTTTTTTTTGCACTCTCTCATTAATAGCACAGTTATTTTTTATCAAAATGAAATAAAAGCAAAGTACTACTGTAACGAAAAGAACCGAATAGTACAACATGTATAAAAGACAGGTTTATAAAAATCTTCTTTGTATTAATGGCAAGTCTGGCACCACAAGTTTATACCTAAACCTACCAATAAAACATATTGTCACATATTGTCATCATGCCTCTTATGAACAGGTGATTGCTCCTCATACAAATAGCTGAACTCACTAATAATGACAAGCAATGTATTAAGCCCTTACGAAGCACAAGCTTTAGCCATTTGCGTCATCAAATGTACTCGGCCTCATAGTTGGTGCAGGCTTCCATATGGGTGGTTGGGCTCCCAAAAAAGCTCCTGTAGAAAATAAGCGTCCCGTCTAGGCTTTGGAAGGAGACTAGGGGGTGGGGAACACTCATTTCCTGGAATGTTTGGCTCTTTCACAATACATCCATTCATTCTGGAGTCTTGGTTCTGGGAGAATACCAGACACGCTGCTCAATGTACACATGAAACATGGCATAGGAGCAAAGCATTATGGAGAGGTATGTTTTATGGACAGTGCCACATCATGATGTACCTTCGGCCAAAATCTAAACTTAATTTCCTCACGAGGGGAAATAGTCCTGCAAAGATCCAGCGCTCAAGTGATGAACTTAGTTTTGTTGATGCAGTGGGAGAATTTGGGTTACTCATTTCTAAACAATACTATACCGCTGAAATATGTACACAATTTTTACATAAACACATGGTTGTACTGTAGTTACCAACATGGAACCACATTCCAGTGCTAACTTCCAGTTCTTTTATAGGAATGGTTTACCCGAACATGAAAATTTGCTGAAAATTCACCCACCCTCTGGCCATCCAAAATGTAGATGGGTTTGATTCTTCATCAGATTTGGAGAAATGTGTCATTCCATCAGTGTCTCACCACTTGATCTGTGCAGATATCTCTCATAGCAAAAACAAGACACCTAACAATATTAATTTGCCAAAAAGAAGGGATGTCAATCATGACAACCAAAACCATGCAAACGTGTTCCCCAGTCATGATCTGCTGCAACCTGTATAGCATTGTCCACTAACCAGGGGTGATGTGACAAAGCTACAAGTGATAAAAGCTATGGTAGGCTGTCTCCTCCATGTAAAGGTGTTTTCACACTGACAGCAGTTTTCAGTACTGGTGATTTTCCAATTTACAGCAGCTGTTGGCAATTCAACAAAGCAGTGGCAATGGGAAATTCAGCGACCTCTAGTGATAAATCACTGTCAGAGTGTGAAAGCACTTGAGTTTTTGTGCTAACAGACCATGACAAGTGTGAAAGTGAATTGAAAGTGAGAATCATTGTATGCCATTGTTTACTATCAAAAGTGGGTCTATTATTTTGGGCCCTGCAATTCCCAGTAGTTGAACTAGAACTAGTAGAGTACAACTTTCGTTATTATTTTCAATTTAATATTTTTTTTAAAAGTATTTATTGTTGGCATATAATTACTATTAATAATTAGAATTATTATTATTATTTATTTTACTTTATTTTTCTGTGGTGAGCAAATTGATATTGGTATGGGATAAAAACAAATCCAAGCAAGGGTCAGCAGAATGCCTTATTGTTGGTCCCTGATTGTACTTCTTTTTATGCTTTACAAGTTTTTAATTGTATTTCTTGGCTTTTGACATAGGTCTACATTCATAGCATGACTTCGGTCTAAAAATGTTTTTAATACTGAAACAGATTAAGCTTTTCTGATTAGAGACCTCAAATACTATACATCTTTAATAGAAATAATGCAAAAATACAATTTTTACTGTGCAGGCGACACATTAAAATAATGTTACTGCCTTTGAAACATCTGAAAAATATTTCTCTTTTTACTTTTAAAGATAAAAGTGCACATGAAAAGGTTTTTTTTTTTTTTTTCTGAAGGACCCTCACTTGAACACTGGTAGGCTAATTCATTTATACATATAATTCATCAAGTCATTGCATTTTAAGACATTTCTTGTCGAAACACAACTACCTTTAATGTACTGCATTTTGAAATAAAGAAACACACTAATGTGTGAATGAAAGCTAAGCTATGATAAAAACAGAAATACACCGAAGAAACAGGAGTGGACACAGATTTATTGCATTGTGCATCTTATTTGTTAGAGGAGGAGGGTGTGTCCATGTACAGTACTCTGAATTTATACAACAGATGTTATATAATGTCAATAAGGAGTCATTTTGAAAAAAACTAAAAAAAACTAAAATGAGGTGTACTGCGGTACATGCTTTTCCTCACATTTATCAGTAACAGACAATATGTCAAAAATAAAATAAGTAGTATATGTTAATAAATACTAATTGAGTTGTTCTGTCATTAACGAACAACTTTGAAACCCTTAAAATCCAGTTTGTCGATGGCGCGCTCGTTACTGAACTCTGCTTTGGCGATTCGTGACTGAGGGCTGCCGGTGGTTTGCAGCCACTGCTGCATTTGCTGGACTTTGGAGGCCGGACCCTGCAGCTGCCCTTGAACTGTCCCGGCATCAGTATTCTGCACCCAGCCAACCAGACCCAGTCTCTGTCCTTCTGACTGAAACACAACACACACAGAACAGCATGACTGATCAACACAGCAGTGGACATACACTGCAATGCAAAGTGCTTTACATCATGTGTAATTTGTAACGTGTGATTTTTTTTTTTAGTATACGAGCACATTAAGCTAGGAAAACAGGTAGAACGGGAATTCATTAAAACTAAAACCAACTAAAATTACAATGAAAACTGTAATATTATCTCACAGATACTAAAGCAACATTGGGAAATAAATACTTGAAAAGTGTATTAAGATAACAAACATGTAAATATGGTTTCTTATGATTTCATGTGATTTATAATATGAATTATGTTATAAAGGCAGATTTTAAACAAATGTTGAACTGTGTTTACAGGACAAGATTATTTTAAAGAAATGTCTGGTCAGGACAGGTTCTGGGTTTACATTTGTAATTGCACATAATTCTTTAATCACAATAGCCGTAACACAACAACAGTTTAATATTTTTGAGTTATATTTTTTCCTGTTATTTTTCAATTTTTTTTTTACGATTCATAATTGTTTTACTGCTTAAATTAGCTAAAAAGCCATTAAATTGTTTAAACTTTAGATAGTAAATCATTTTTTAAACTATTTGTGTCAACATACTGCCATGCTTTTTTGATACAGTGTGATGTTTAAGACAGAATCAACTCTAATATAGAAATATTCACAATTATGTGACAGCTAGTCCCATATACGACATGAGTACATTACCTGGGTGTATTTTCGAAAGAACACACCCTGCACTCTTCCAAACACCTCATAATCTACAGACAGCAGCTCTTCAGAGGACATGATCACCTGAAACACAAACCGCTCATCTCAATCAATCATAATAGCTCAGATCAAAGGCTTATCATCAAATTCATAACTTTTCCAGCGGTTTGCGATTACAGGATAATGACTACTAGAAACTACAACCATTTTATTCACTACACAATTCTGCATGACTTTTTAAGACGTTATTTCCATGGAAATGCACTGGATCTTATTTGAAACAGTGACAGCGTTTGACTGATATGTTTAGGTTTTCCATGAGACACACACTATAACGTACCAGTGGATGGACGATATTAAAGGGCTTTCCGGTTTCTGAAATCCGCAGTAAAATCGGCTTTATTGGTGTTTCAAATGCAGTTTATTTCACACGTGAAGTAGCAACTTACTGTTTTGCTCATGAAACTGCACATGCGCAGCGTCATTATCATAGCGCGTCGGTCATCCGGGTTACGGCATGACGTCTGACGCTACTAGCCAATGGTAAATGTGCAGGAAGTTTGCGTTGTCTCGTTTCTAAGCAACGAGTGTAAACACAACTCTTCACCACTACTGGAAACATATTATTGAGTTTATTGAACCTGAGTAGATCGAGCGGTTTACATTCACAGAAAGCACAACCGGTAAGTCTGAAGCTAAATAGACATTAAACCATCTTTTGGCTAATATTCAAGTGCAAATGAAAATGTGCTGATTAACCCTAAGAGGGTTAAGATGGTTTTACCCTAGTCAATAAGGTAAAAAGTTTTAACAAATATATCATCATACATTCTCCAGCTGCTTGTTCGCAGCGTATTAAGACATTACTTATTTTTGTAGTTTGTAAGTTTTCAATAATATTATGTTTATGCAAATGAGGCTTTATCTAATTGAATATGCACTACTCTGCATATATTTCCAGAACAGAGATCTGAACACTGGATAAAGCCGGGTTTAAAATTCTTTTTGATTTTGTTGACATGTTAAGAGTTTTTACAGAGGTGATTTTTTATTTCTCTTTTATCACTCCATGAATCAGGAAACTCCATCGATAGTCAGAAAAAATAACAATTTTTTATGGATAAAATGTTATATAAATCAAGTGAATCATATACGAACAGACTCCTCTGTAAAAACCTTAAGAATATGAAGAGTATTAAAACTGTAAAGTTTGTAAAATGTTCTGCTTAAGTGGAGAATTCTGACTCAGTTTGAGTCAAGATTTGTATTGTAATTGAAATCTACAGATTATGTTTTTTTTTTGTTTTGTTTTTTTTCCAGTGGTCTGAAAGAAGGCATGCTATGAAAGCAAATTAGCCTTACATTGATTAGTGCATGAAAAAATAATGGTTTTGCCTGTAGTTTCTCACCTTAAATGTATAAGACCAGCAGTTAACTAGCTTTTTTAGACTCAGTGAGCAGGTAATGCAAATATCTACTTAACAGAAGAAACAAGAAGAAACACTTTAAACCTGGACTGTCTTTAAAAATAGCCTGTATTTTATATCAGTTCACAGAGCACAGGTTGACAACGCTGTTATTAGATGATCAACTCCTGCTAAAGCTGTACGTGTGAGACAGTCACTGAGATTTACACACTGCATAAACATGCAAACGGTGCCACACTATCAATTCACGCAGCATTTTTGGGAAAAGGAGACAGTATCAACAAAACTTCCATACTTGCACAGAGAGGGCATGAGCAGACAGCGCAGTCCCTCAGGAGCTCATCACAACTCCAGACCGCATGTTCTAGAAAACCAAGAGGGAAAGATGAGCTACATGAGAGAGAGACAACAACCCTGGCAACATCCAGTCAACATCTATAGGAAGAAACACATACATCTGGAGGAGCAGAATGAATACGTTCCTTCACGGAGAGAATGTGAAAAACTATTCCCTCTAAAACCAGTCCTTCACAAGAGAGCGTACAGCCTGAGTAACGTCACAAAACCAGAACATCAAGAGAGACTTTACTCATGTTTGACTGATCAGGCGGCTATTAGACACCAGCAGAAGGTTGTAAGGAAACTAGATGCTCTTAATTCAGACTGCCAAGGGAGGAGAAATCTGACAAAGAGCGACGTGGACCGTGAACAGAAGTTTGAGAAACAAACATGGCTGTCAAAGGAAATCCAGTCCAAGGAGATGATGCTCCAGGAGAAGATTTTCAAAGCAGAGGAGACTCTGAGAAGAGTCCAAAAAGAGAGGAAGGATAGTGCGAGGAGAGAGGAGAGAAATAAAAAATATTTGGAAAAGCAAAAGGAGGACAACAGGTTCTATAGTAATGGATACGGCAACTGGGATGAGGAAAGAGACAGATATGGGAGTGAAAGAAGGGAATTCAGAGATGATATGGAGAGATGGGAGGAATGGGAGCGGGGGATAAATGGTGGCCAGTTGGAGAGGAGCAAAGAAAGTGCAAAATGGGGGCACCATTTCACCTCAGAGATGACAAAGGGTCACAAGCTGGAGGACATGAGAGAGTGGGATGAGTATGAACACACAGCAAAACACAGGAGCCGGGAAATGAGTAATGGGCGAAGAGAGAGAGGAATGGGATGGGACAATGTGAGAAGAAGAAGGGAAACGCACGACCTCTATTTGCACAATGAAGATGAAGAGCACTGCGATGTGAGAAAACCAAATTCATCGGACTCTGTGAGAAGAGACAGATCTCACCTCAAACATGAGAGGAGAGAAAATAAAGATGGTTCATATCAGCTCACATCGAAACTCATGAGGGAGGCCGACCCGGACAGAAATCCCAGCCAGAGAGGAAAGCGCCTGCAGCAGGTGGAGCTCAGTCTGGAGGAGAATCCAGACGCTCCACACCAGCTGATCCCGTGTAACGTGTGCCATCGATGCTTCGCACGAGACCGTCTGGAGAAGCACATGAGGGTGTGTGAGAAAAAGCGGCCTCAGCGCAAGATCTTTGACATGTCACAGTACAGAGCCAAAGGGACGGATCTCGAGGAGTTCATGAAAACCAACAGCAGGAGCAAAACCCCAGAAGTAAGAGTTTCACTTTTAACTCTATAAAGCCTAGTGTACCATATTTAAGATGCAAAGGCCTCTAAATGATGAACATGAGCACAAATTTGCTGATAAACCTGTCACACGCAATTTATGTCATGCCTACACTCTTAAAAATTAAGGTTCCAAAATGGTGTTTTTGCAGCGATGCCATGGCATAGAAGAACCATTTTTTGGTTCCTCAAAGAACCTTTCAGTGAACAGTTCGTAAAAGAACCATTTTGAAGAACATTTTAAGAATCTAAAGAACCTTTTTTGACTCTAATACAGAACCTTTTCTGCATTTGAAAGGTTCCATGGATGTTCAAGGTTCTTCATAGAACCATTGATGCCAATAAAGAACCTTTATTTTTAAGAGTGTACTTCATGCCTTTTAGTGTAATTGTACAAACATCACTTTCAGCTCATGATTCACATGTTATTTTGCTGTCAGTTCTTAACATCTGATTATTATCAAGTAAATGTAAGAATAAGTTTGATAGTGTTAATAATATTTTAAGATAAACACTCACTGGAAAAAAAGCAGCTTATTTGTCCATGAATCTTTTTTTTATTATTTAGAAAAAAATGTGAAAATCAAATTATCATTAAGTTTAAATTATCATTACGATCATCAAATTGGATTGCTCTGTATTATATGTTTTGATCATTTCAATCTCATCTTACTAAGACATATTATTGCAGATAGAGAGTAACCACTGATATTTATATAATTTTATGTAAGATTGTGCTATACTGTTACAAAGATAAATGGTTCCATATCAGAAAATTAAACATTTCTTACTGCTCTTAATGTCTAAATTCATAAGCTCCATAAAGAGCAAAAAGGTATGCAAAAGAGAAGAAGAAGAAAAAAAAAACTATTACAATTATTGTACATTTTTGCACACTATGTCACATTATTGTGTGAGGACTCAAATAATGTCAAATGTAACTGTAATTTAACTGCACATTCATAAACATTTTAACATTAACCATGGAGGGAAAAAAACATCATGATGATGTTATTTGTCATCTGCAATTTCATAAAGGCCTGTTTGTGTTTTGTGGTAATGTTTACTTAATAACATCACTTTTCAGTGTACTATCTGTGTTTTTGCTGATGTCACACTGTTTTTATCCTCAGCTTAAGAAGAACAATTGGAGGCAGAAACACGAGGCCTTCATTCAAAACATGCGTCAGGGTCGAGCTCACACTCCTGGAAGAGTGCCGCCACAGTCAGTCGCAAACCTAAACTCAGAATATGTAACCTGCCCTCATTGTGGCCGCAAATTTGCTCCAGGGCCATCAGAGAGGCACATCCCAAAGTGCCAGAACATCAAGAGCAGACCACCACCTCCCAAACAACCACACAGCGCCACCAGGAGGAAGATCACACAGTGACGTGTGCTATAGCAACTCTCTGTGTGCTGCTGAGGCTTTTGCATTGAACTTCAGAGTACAGTTGAACTTTTTTTTTTTAAATATAATGCTATGTGCTTATTTAAAACCACTTTGTCTGGAACGCCTTAGACTAAAAAAAAAGAAAAAAAAGTAATTCTCCTGAAAGTAAATATTATCAACAGTAAACTGATTTAAATGACAGATGTTTGTAAATTGTCAATCTCACATTAAAATATTTAGTGTTTTCACTTTTATTCACTTCCTTTGTTTTTTGCTGTACAAAAATTACAAGTAAATAGTCATTAGAGCTTTTACTGCAGTCCCACTTCACTAACCTATAGTTTAAGTACTTTATTATTGTATTATTTTTGCCTTTCATTTCCCCAGTAGAAAGACTAGGGCCCTTTAGCCCTGTTAACTAAATATACTCTTGTTGCTTATAACATTCATTACTTCATTAAATAATGTGATAGAAATGGGTTATTTACAGGATGTGTGACAGACTTAACTAGTTCATTGCTTGAAAAATGTTTATAGATCATTGTTGAGATTATTGGTTTTCAGTGAATTTCACATCACGCTTTTTTTTAATGTTAATGTAATTCAAATTTATGGATATAGCATTTTTTAAAACTCATGTCTGTTCATAATACATTGTTGAGATATTTGTTAAGGGCTATTTACGTTAATATATTTGTCCTTGGTTGTCAGTAATATTCTCTCAGATGAGAATCACTCACTGGTCGCCATCTACTGGTGTAATTATGTAACAGAAAGAAGAAGAAATCAGAGAACAAATGTTTTTGGTACACAGACAATGAAGTGGTCATTGCTGGACAAAATAATTGAATTACATAATTAAGTATTATCTTTTAAATCATTCGTTAAGTTTGTCCAGACAACGTACTGCTAAAAATAATACAAGTTACACAACAGGCTACTCTTGCCCACGGACTGCTGATTACTGTGAATTCTAGCACTCTGTGCTTTGATATCAGTGCAATTACTTCACAGGATGAAACCTCTTAGGAAAATAGTGTTGTTATGATGTTACGTAACAGTTCCATAACAAACAAGATCCTTTTGGAGATATTCATTGTGTAAATGAGCTAACATTCACATTGCAATATAAATCGGTTAGCTGATCTTCTGTGTTCCAATAGTATAACACATACAAGAGAGCTTACTGAAAACAAAAATGTTCAAGCAACAGGTAGACATGTTCTGGGACTTTAATGTGCTGTCATATTTCTCCAAGAAGAACAGAGAAAATGGTCTTCAGGGCATCGTATAGAACTGATTTTTAACAGTGATTGCAAATATATTAGGCATTAGGTCTATTTTTGGGTTAATTTAATTTCTCATTCGGATAGTTTTAAATGTTTTAAGGCAGATCTGGAAACCCGGGGTGGTACTTGGATAGAGTACCAGAGGCTGGCGGCATCTGCTGGTTAAAGCGGTGTAAATGCAACAAAAATTCAGCCCTATGTGTGTCAACACCTTTTACAAATGAACTGCAAATGTTTCCATGAAAATGTAATTTATGAAATGTAATCTTCAGATAAAATTTGTGTTCTTGTGAAACTAACTCAGTTAGCCTACGTATCATTTTCCTTGTTGTATTATACAACTACAGTATTATATAAATATTACAATTTATTTAATTAATTAAAAACGCACCTACTTTTGAAGAACAATTTTGAATAGATGCCACAGTGACGTCACTTGCAGCTGCGCGCGCACAGTGGTTGCAGAAAAACACTGGTAACAAGTGGAGATAAACGGATAAAATCCATGGAATAAGAGAAAAAAAATGTGCCTTTTGATGTCAAAATCGGAATGCAAATCATTTTTATAGAATACTGTAGTCAAAGACGCCATTTTATACTAAACGCAGACGTTTAACAGACATACTATGGATGAAAACTGCTATGATTACTCTACTTTTAAAGCACAAATTTGATTTAAACAACATGTCTACATTATATTCACATATGCTGTTCATAGGGGATGTATTGTATTAGCCCTACAGTTACAGCACGAAATATTATTTAAACCTATTACTATTAACATTTTTACATAACATTTTTTTAATTTTATCTCACAATTCTGACTTTTTTTTTCCACAAATGCAAGTTTATATCTCATAATTCGGACTTTATAACTTCATTTCACAAAACTAGTGGGTTTGTTAATTCTGAGGGAAAAAAGGCCAGACGCATGGGATATAAACTCTGAGCTGAGGGGAAAAGAGAGAATAACGAGTTGTTTACCCTCTAGAGTTGTGGGATATAATCTCGGAATTGTGAAAATAAAGTCTGAATTTTGAAATATAAAATCAAATTTGCCTTTTTTTATTCCATATTTTTTTATTCCTGATATTTTATTCCATGGCTCCTGAACCGCCTACAGAAAAAAAACGTCACCCACTATCTAACGTCAGTTTCTTTGAATAACAGTGCTTATCGCTGGATGACAAGCTATTTGTAATATGGGAATAACATTTTGAAAATGACATCTAATCAATATAATCTCTACTCTTTTTAAATCTAACTATTTTGTACCGTATCCCTGTAATTCTCCAACCGTAAAGGCTATATCTCCCGGGTTTACCCAAGACTTGTCACTGGTATATTTTTTTTATGGAGAAAAATCATAGACTGTAAAAAACATGGACGTAGTGTCGGTGACGTCACTCGTAGGTTTCTGAAGAGCATTTTTGAAGCCTAAAGTGGGTGGGGCCGACCTTGGCAGCGCGTCACCGCGCGTCATTCCCGGATAATCGAAAATGGGCAAAAAGGCGGGACGTGGGTGAAGCTGATGTGCCTAGTTGCTGAAACCACGCCCGCCTAACTCGACAGTAGTGCTGCACTTCATTAGACAAATTAGGTAGATCGCAATCTAACAAACTGCTCCATAAAGCACTGTAAGCAAGCAACAATTAGATAACTTGGCAGCAATAATTAATCGTAAATATTTTAAGTCTTATCTTTTTTTTTTAGAATGCAGATTATTCACTCAGTGCCAGCTGTCAGTCTGGGGCTGCCCACTTCTACACGTGTGAGGACTGCTGTGTCAGCGTAGCATGTATTACACGTAAAATCAGTAACAGTTCGCAATTAAATCCCTTTTCTACCTTTTCTTGTAACTCGATAAAATCCATGGCAATAAACGTCATCGGAGATGTTTAATCCACAACCATTTGAACATTATTCCTACTTGCTGGCGTTCATCAATCCACCGTGGTTCTTATAGATCAGGCTAAATATTTACTTTACTTTCCCCATTCAAAACTACATGAGTGACAAGTCTTGGGTATTCTATAGTCTTTGATACAACTGATCCAAGATCGAAGCAGTATGATGTAACAAAGCCTCATTTGCTAAAATCACGTGACCTGGTGAGTTTGATACAAGCTTCTAACAAACAAGAAGAATTCAAACAAAAAGTTCATAAATGTTTCAAAGCTTCAGGAAGCAGTGTACAGTCTACACATACCTATGGTGTACAGTACATGTTAAAAACTTAAAAACACACGTTGCACATGTCCACTGACTACACACTGTGGCAGCACACTGATGCGGCCCATGGTTTCAAAGAAATGGTAGAGAGGGAACAACAAAGACCCTGTCCCAAATCGCATCCTAAACCCTTGCGGCCTTCCTCTTGAGTCCGTACTAGGGATGTAACTGAAAATGAATGAAAATAACTGAAAGGTATGAAAATGTCTGTTAACGATTATAGTGACCAAAATTATCACGGTATTGTTAAAATGTGCTGGAAAAGTACTGACACATAAATCACTTCACCAAGTTTTATATTTAAAATCAACAAACAACAAATAAAAAAAACTTTTTGTTTGCATAATCCCTAAAACAACAACAACAGTAGCCTTACCAATGTTGTCCAGATTTTAAATGACAGCATGACTGACAACAGTTTAAGTAATAGCATGTTCAATTAGCGAAATAGCGTAAATTTTGCTGTGAAAGCTGTGAAAAAGTTTCATAAAAAGATAAAACTCACATTTCAGCCTTTAAATAAAGAAAAGGGTTAAGTCAAAATGATAACTGATTTAATAAATTATTATATGTATTTTATGTGTTCCATAAATAATCTAGATAACTGGTCCAAATTGTTTAAATCTGTAGAATTCACTTAAGCTTGTTTTTCATCAACCGATCAAAAATTTAGGCTACAGCAGGGCATGCAAATTCAGTCCGTTTTTTGGCCAGACAAAAACTGCACACAAACTGAATGTAAATATAAGTCTTTGTAAATCCACTGTATGACACTAGATGGCGCTTATGGAAAAGCTGAATCACAGCTGTTTCACGTGAACTCCATGGATAAAGCAGCATTGCGATTAAGAACACTTCTTTAGGTGTTACATGGAGCGAAGGTAAAAACAAAATACCATTGCATCTTTTCTGAAGACAGTCAGAACCTTTAGAGGTACATTCATATAATTCATTAATTCATATATTCATATATTCAGTATAATTCCCGATTTATGTTTCTGCCGGTGGGTGCCCAGCCCCCAGTTGCGAAGTGAAACGTACGGACTGCAAATACATTAGTTACACATGTTCTTTCTATGAGGGTTGCGCTTCACTAAATAAAATGATTTAATAAATACCTGTTTACAAATTTGAGGGTGCACACGTAATATTTGAGGGAGCGCAGAGCCATGATCACTATGTATTTGGGAGAGCAAGCCTGCTGCAAGCCGATAGGATTTGCGCTGCCACCGTCTCATACAGTAATGCCTCTTGACATTTGCCATTAAAATGATGACAAAAACGGCTTCTGAACTAATGAACTATGAAAACGAGAATAAAGCCGTAAAAGCTGCAATGCATTTCTTATTGCTTAAAATGAACGGAGACTGTCTTGTGTTTTTCCGTGGGTTCTCGAATATTTCCGTGGGGATTGGCGCCTATGCCCTTAGCACTCTTTTAAAACATCCGCTGTCTTTTCACACAAAACTAAACTACTCTGCGTGCTGTGCGCAAATGAGACTGGTACTTAAAACTGTGCTTTATGCTGTACAGTATTTATTTATCATCAGTTGTTCAAAACGCGGTAATCAAATACGGTTTTAATGATAATTAAAATATAAAACGTAATACTAACAGTGGGGAATTTTATCATGATTTATCGTCAAACCGGTAATCGTTACATCCCTACTTCCGTACTATCGTGATGTGATGCCGCTTTGACTGTCGGGTCGCTTCAGTGTGGGCTCGGCAGAAGTGTGCGCATAGCTGCAAAGGGGGCGCTAGCGAGCACACTTCTGAACACTAAAATGACAAGTGGGACACCCTACGGTCTTGTGGACTTAACGGACACGCGTACGTGGCAAGACAGCAAGTGCAGGTAAAGAATGCCATTTGGGACAGGGACGAAAATACTGGAGACTGCAACAAAAGTGTGACGGGGTTTGAGGTACACGCAACCACAGTTTAAAAGACTACAAAGACATTTTATTGGTCATAACTTATAAAGAGATATAGTGCAGACACTGGACAAAGATTAAACTTTTTAGTGCACATGCCTCAAGTGTCCGTATACAGGTACACAATCAAATGTAGTACACTTTGTGTTTGGCTGCACGCTAACGTGGTTAAAAAAAGCTGCTTTGTGCATTAGTAGAAGTAGTGGTGAGTTTAGGCATTATACCTGAGCCTAAACACTCGTTTAAATTGAAAAGAACAAGGGCTTTTTGAGCGCTACTGTTTTATCTGAAACTATTTTTAAAAGTACTAGGTTGTATATAATACATAGTGTGCGTATTCAGTAAGCAGTTAGCTAGAAACCCACTACAGTTTTTAAAACAGTAAGCAGTATACAGCATACTGCGCAATATTGAGTACATAGTGAGACAGTATGCCATTCCGAACACAGTCGGTGTAATGTGACCCCTCCAATGGCTGTGTGAGAAACCCCGTACAACCGGAAGCGGAAAAAAACTCCCGCGGCATGAGTTTCGCCGCCATTTTGCATCAGACCTATTGAAAAGAGTGAGATAGCAGACACGGCGGGATTTGGCCACTTTATCCTCTTTCAGTACATTTCCCTCTGGATTTATCCCAACATAATCCAAGATATTAACTGACAGGTATGAGAACGTTCTCTTGAGATTTCCTGAGCGCAGAGTCGGTTGTGTTTGCGGTGAAGTGATGCTTCTTTGGCTTTCAGTAGAGAGTAGAGAGTGATCGCACCGGCTTCTGTGGCGGCACGCACGCGGCTCAACTCATCACATATCAGATGAGCGGCATTCGTGCACATTTATGCGTAATTCACGGACTATTGTTAGCTTTCTATGCACGTACACGGTTGAAGTAGTGTGGTAAAGTCATGATGTGGTTGTTGTTCGCTGGCTGATCAAACACGATGTCGCCCCCCTCCTCCCCGAACACAAACACACACACACACACACATTGTCAAACAAACAAACTTAACACAGCCAACCATGATTAAAGTTTGAGGCGAAAGTGTTCGTTTGTTCTTTTCAAAGTAGATAACGTGTCAAGTCGTGCTGAAAGACTCTTCCGAGGTGCTGGAGACAGGCTTTATTAGAGCGCAGAGTGTCCACGTAGCTCATGTGTTGTGGCCTAGTGAGTGTGCCCTTGTCATTCAGCATCTGACACAACAAAGAGACACAGCCCGATGAGAATGCGTGACTAGAAGTCATTTTATATACACTGACTCCTGTTTGAAGCTGCATGTAAACATTTGTCATGGAATGAGCTAGTTAAGTCTGTCACACATTCTGTAAATAAACGGTTTCGATCACATTATTTAACCAAGTAATGAATGATCAAGCGCTAGGGTTGTCAGAGGTTTGTAAGCTGCAATGGTTTTGTGACAGAAATGGCCGTTTTGTCTGTAGACAGGCAGAATCTCCTAGTGCACATGCTCGTGAAGCGGGAATTATTCGGCCGGCGGAACACGTGGACGTCTGAGTGATGAAATGCGCTAACAGATATAGGACATGATGCTATTGTCTTCTTACTGTAATGTTCTGTTAATGGTAATAGGCTAAAATATTATAAAAAATGGCATAAATGCCATATTTATGAATATTACGATTCATGTCGATCAAACAAGAGTGCTGATGTCTACAGAACTAGCAATAAAATTAATCAAATAAATTGTGGAAAATAATTGTGCATAAATGCTACAACAGTTTTCCCAACTAATAACAAATGCTTTTAATGACAGCTCTTTTTTTTCTCTAAGACACGTTTTGGACCAGTTTTTGGCTATATTGAGGTTATGGTGGAAAAAAAACAGGCAATGCTGTGAGTCAATGCCTTTAATATCTCAATATGACAAAAAGCGATCGATTATGTCAGCTGCAATCGTTCATAACCATGATATTACGTGAGACTGACTTCCACAGTACATTTTCTGTAATGACATGGAAGCTCTATGAACAATAGAAACGAACAGTTATATGGAATTTGGCATCCATGTAGAGTCATTTAACACACGGGCTTCATTTAGTATTTGGTCTGTGCATATTGTTTTCAGGTGGGTTGTTTTGAGTTGAATAATTCTTAATTTTTCAGCAGCAAGTTGTAAGATTTAAAAATGTACAGTAAGGAATTTAAAGTGGATATTTCAAATGTTGTAATTGGTCACAGTTTATAAGTGAAGAGTAATATCTGTCATCAGCCTCACCAGACAAAATTATGCACACGGCTGTTATCAAACAGGTTTTTCTGAACACTTTCTTCATCTGACCTCATTGGTCAGACAGATGGATTGTCCCGCCCCAAAGTAGTGATTGGCTCATTGTTAATGAGTAGCAATGTTTTGAAAGAACCACTAGGAATGTCTCACAGCTGTTTGTGAATACTACACTGAGATATGAAGGAGTAATATAGAGCAGTTTGCACTTGAATACAATTGAATACAACTTGAATACATCACTGATTCACATTAATCATCCTGTGGTGTGAAATGAGTTAATGTGTAAAAGTCCCATGTTTTCTTTCAAATAATGAAATTGAAAACTACAGATTGACACACACACACACAC